>JMSD01000048.1:141344-187052 GCA_000715435.1 Paramecium caudatum
TAATAATCAATTTATGTATCAAGCTTGCGCACCTGAAGAAGAAATAGCTTAGTACACCACGAATGCTAATCTATATTATTCTTACCCTTCTTTTGAGTTTAATAAAGAATTAGATGGTTCTCCTTATGGACAAATATAGAATTTGGAAATTACTTCTCTTTATGAGAAGGTAAAAAAAATGATAAAAATTTATTTACAATCCTCTGAAAGTCAATTAGAATTCAATCCATTTTATTGGTTTCCAACTTTTGTCAAATATAAGGCAGTCGAATATGAAAAAACTATTATAGATTTAATGTTGAATTATGATAGTGACTATAGCTTAGCTTAGATCGAGATTAGTCTTGATGCAAAGAAAAAACTCTAATTTATTACTTATCAAACATTAATGGATGTTTTTGCAAAAATTGCAGGCTTTTTTACTATACTTAAGATGATCACCAGTATATTCTTATATCCTATTTAAAATATTCTTTATAGAATGTACCTAATCAACTTTTTCATTCAAAAAATCAAACTACTACATTGAATGACTTTTAGCCCAAGCCCCAGCCACTAACGATCTCCAAGCTGATTAAAAGTAATGAATCCCGATAACATTTTATTGAATAATCTAAATTAATTGATAAACTTCTAGATATCAGAGAAATTTTATTTAATCCCTTAAGGCTTACCAGATAAATGGAAGACTTATATGGATCGATCAAACGGTTTGACGCGAGTGGGGGTATTTGTAAGCAACCTGTTAATTAAACATTTGATGAAATACCTGGTTGCAATGAAAATGGATGTCTTTAGAGCATTAGCCCGCGAACTGTAAATTAAGAGATAAGAAGTGGTAGCATGACAAATTTTCGGACACCCCAATTTTAAGTCCGTTGATGTCGATCTGTAAACCCTAATATTATTATAATTATAATATTATCCCTATGAGCGTAAATGTAATTCCTGTTGTTAACCCTCATTAAAAAATGGAAGGAATACAAAATATTCGACCAAAGGAAATAGAGAAATTACTAGATAAAGCGAAAAATTTGCCTATAAAACAAGAGGGAGATTTTGTTAAGTTACAAAATTATGAATTCCATGTTGATGAATTCGAAGAAATGGATGATCCAAAAGGGAAGAAAGATAACAAAAAGCAAAATAAAAAGGGAAATAAAAAGGAAGAAATTTCAGATGAGAAAGAATAAGCTAAAATTGATGAAAGTTAAGTCTCATAAGTGAAAAATAACATTAAACAAAAACCCCTAACAAAAACTGCCCCACAAAAGGCATAAAGCAAATAAGTACCTCCAAAAAAGGGAAAAGAAAAAAGTGAAAAAGCAGAAGAAGCAGAGGAAGAAATTGAGGAAAATTAAGAAGCCAAGGATAATGAAGATAATAATGTTGAATAAGTAGAGCAAGAAGTTGAAGATTAAGAATAAGAGTGTGAAGTTGATCAAAATGATATGAAATAGTAACTGGAGGAATATGAAAATTAAAACGAAGAATAGGAGGAAATCCAAGAATAAGATGAGTAAATTGAATAATCAGATGTATAATAATCTAAGTAGAGTAAATCAATCAAATAAAAGAAGTTTTAGTCAGATTATGCTGCAATGATGGATGATTTACTAAATGAATCTGGAGTTTCAGCTGAGGAGCAATAATAACAGAAGAATACTGAAGATTAACCAGTTTTAGAAAAATCCTAATTAGGAGTTGATGCTAAATAGGAGCAAGATTATCTTAAAATTATAAAACAATATTAAGTGAAGATAAAGAAATTAAACGAAGAATTAGAATAAAGAAACCAACCTGTGCTGAGTTAAATTTAAGAGGATTAGTTGGAGGAGTTACAAGAATAATTAGATAAAACAGAAGAGTCAATTTCAAACAAAAAGCATCTATATCCAGGGTTAGCAGGGATCGGAATTAGTTTGTATGATGAATTCAGGCTTCCCCAAATTGTTGAAGAATAAGTTTAATTTAGATTAAAGGAATTAGGAATAGAGGATAAACAGAGAGAAGAAAATTAATAAAAATTATTAGAATTAGAAGAACAACATTAAAGAGAGTTAGATGAAATTAAGCAAAATTATGAACTTAAACTTAAATAATTGCAGGATGAATTAGAATTATAGCAATAATTAAAATAGTCTTAAAGATTTTCAGAAAGAGCTGAATCAGATATAAGCAGGGTATTAACGAAAAAGGAGATTTAACAATTAAAGCAGGATCCCTAATTTTCTATTATTAGTTCTAATTTGGTATAATCTGTAGATTCTAATGTTTCTGAAGTTTTAAAAGATGAAACCTTATACTTAAAATATAGAGCTATAATGGAAAAAGCAAAAGAGAAACAAACTGCAGAAGAAAAATGCTTAGAGATAATTAATTCGAAAATTTATGACATGATCACACCAGAAGAGGCAAAAGAGTTTATGAAATATGAAACTGATTCAAATATTTCAATTGAAAATATAATGGGTGTTGAAAAGGCTTTAAGATTAGTTTAACCATACCAAGTTGATAATTCAAATATTGATTCAATGATTAGTCCAGAAGAATAAGAACAATTTAAAAGAGATCCAAAATTCCTTGAATAAACTTTGCCTAATTCAAGTATTGAGTTTTCTATTGATGATAATGAAAAACTAAGGAGAATGATTGATAGTGATATTAGTAACTTTTAAATGAAAATAGATGAGGAAGGATCCTTGTTTTAAGAATTATAATAAGAATTAGAATAATAATATCCAATAACTGACTCTAATCGTTTAATCATGTATTAGTAAATTGCAGAAAATTAGAAATAAGAATTTGAAAAATAGCTCAAAAAAGTTCAGAAAAAGAAAAATCCTAGCAAAAAATAATATTTATAAAAAGAACCATCTAATTCTTCTATAGGCTCACTGGCTAACAAATCAATTCCATAAAATATCAGTAGTAGTATTAGTCAGATTAGTGGTATGGAGAAAAGTAGTTCCATTGTTGGTTCATTGATAAGTGCCTAGGAGAAATAGGAATTATTATTAAAATCCTCTATTAATAACGAATCGTCCATTGGTAGTATCATAACATCTTAAGTAAAATCATAGGACTTTCAAAAAGTTAGTAGCAATATTAGTGAATTGAATTCTTTAGTAAGTGAATCTATTTCTTAAAAATAATCAGTGAGCAGCGGAATAAGTAAGATTTTGAATGAAAAACAATCATCTAGATCAAAATACTCAGTTGACAGTTCACTGAATATAAGTTAAGGGAATTCATCAGTTAAAAGTTATCTGCTTCTTAAATAACAAATGTTATAGAAAAAATATTGAAATTATATTACTCAAACAATTGATTTCGAAAATTAAAATAATGAATACAACTTAATAGTTATAAACAGCCCCAATCAATCAAGCAAGACAACATTCTAAATCTTTTTCTTAATCTGCTACACAAAAACTTAGTTAACAATAAAAAAAGGTTGAGAGGTCGTATGAAGAGATTACAGCAGAAAAATTATTATCGAATGTAGAACAACAGAGATTAAACTCTGTCTTTAATTATCTATTAACATTTAATACTGAAAAGAATAAAGCATCAGAACCTGGTATAACTCCAGAAACATTACTTTTTGCATTAGACAAATTAGAATTTCCTCTATCCATTAAGGAAGCAGAATTATTCATATGGGAAGTGGATGAGGATAATGATCGGAAAGTTAACCTTTATGAATTTGAAATGATGTATAAACGATGTATTTTCGACCCAACATTCTTAGAACCAAGGTAACTGTCAAAAATATGGATAGAAATTTATATAATATTGTTCAATTCTTCATGTATGACAAGGCAAAGAATGGAAAGATTACAGTGGAGGATACTTTAGAATTATTGTTTGTGAGACATGGTAGAGGAGGATTAGATGAAGAAATTCAAGCAATTTTTGGTAGAGAAGAGAAGAATAGCGATGGGACTGAAAAGAATTTGAGTTTTGCAGATTACTATGAGAAAACCAAAATTAGAGATTTTGCACGAAGAAAAGAAGCAGAATAACAAAGGAAAGAGGTGAAGTTACCATTATTGGATGACAAAAAATGATTATTATTTTGGAAATTTATTATTTTGTTACGTTACTATTATTAAATCATTGTTTTGCATACTGTTATTCTTACAGACCAACAAAGATTTAATACATGGCTTTGCCTAATTAAAAGCCAAAGTCATACCAATTTCCTTATTTCCAATCATCAACAGCAGTGTATATCTAAGATTAGAGAATAATTACTTCTTTGTAAATATCCTTTCCATTAACAATTAAATCGATTCCAATGTGGAAAATGAATGACTATGGACTTGAGAGAGCCTTAATCAAATTTCTTAGATCTTTTGCCAACTTGGCAGCTTCCTTGATTGTTGCCTTGCATGCATCCAATGCTTCTGGGAAATGATTTAATCCATCTCCAAATATTTATAGAGATTGAATAACATTATCAGGTAATCCAGTTTTTAACAATCTTACAGATTCTTCAAAGTCAAAAACCATGTTTTATGAACCATCAATGCATGTTCTAATATCCTTTGCTTTAATTCCACTTGCATCAACAATTCCAGCCAATATTCCATCAAATATTATTTCAACAACCTCTTGATCAAATATAACAGCTTATGTATTTTCCATTTGAGAGAGTAGTTCTAATAAAGAATATCCGATCTGAACTCCAAAATTTTCAAAATCACCTTCATTCCAACTTTATACTCCGGTAGCTATTGATATATGACATCATTACTAATTTAATCTAATAAATCTACTCCATTGACAACCAATTATCTTTCATTGTTATATGTAAATCTGAGGGGTTCTCTGAATTGGAGAAGGAGGTTATCTAAGACTTCTATTTTAGAATTAAATTTATTCTTACTTTGAACAGCAAATAGTTCAAGGGAACCACCTTCAAATGTAGTTATTGAGTCAGGGATTTGTTAGATGGACTCTCCAATCAATCTTATTCCTTCTTTAACACCTTCTTCAGTTTAGGTTTCAATGTTTGAAATTGCTTGAATTAATGTATCGACGAATAAGTTCACATCTTCAAGGTCTGACACAATCTCTGTGACGTCAACTTAATCTTGGAGTCTTAGTCCCTTCATAACTCCTTTGACGATCAAATATGAATCGCTATTTTGAATATGAATTGGTGCACTCACTGTGAGGTATACAAGGATAGTCAACATAAAAATAGTTGATTTCATGAATTTAAAGATAAAAAGTATCTTCTCCTTGAGCTTAGATTATAAATATTCAATAGTCAGTAATAAAAATACGGTGAGTTATACATAATTACGCAATTAATTATTGAATTATTTAATTGTGCAATGATGTAAATTTATTATTATATATATGAGAAATAAAGTATGTTTAAGATTAATTCAGAATATTAGGAGCTCTTCACTTTAATCTAAACATAATTCTTCTGAGAAATTTGTTCTATTCTGAGTATGCAGATAACCCAACAGATTTCACTTTCTTATGTTCACTAACCATAATTGACCTTGGAGATAATGGAACTTTAGATTGAAATTTTGTTTCGGTTAAGAGTTTTTCAAGGGTGCTGGATTTGTGAACATATTGCTTAACAATGAATTAGTTGTTTTTTCCTTAAAAATCAATGAATTATTACTTGATAATGATTAAAATCTTGGACTTGATCCAGGTGAGCAAGTGAAATTGATAGTTTCCTTTGTTTCTTGCACCAAATCAACCTAAAGGGATGGTTGCCTTGAACTCAGTGTTTTTTCTGTTTTACCACTATATATGGTGTGAAAATAATACATTTCAAATTTTTTTTCCATCATTGGTTGATCATGTTTAAAATCTTTCACTTTCTTCAAAAAACTACTGTAATTTTTAGGTGAACCATTCTATTACTTGAATACGAGATTCCTGGCAGAATTTTATTAAGAAAGAGGATTTTTCTCTAATGTTTCACTATTATTTACTTAGATTTTATATTATGACTTAAGTTAGTCGTTGCCTTTTATGTTCTGCTAATTCCATTTACAAATGATGAGATTTCTTTTGCTTGGCCGTCTTCTACCCAAATACTTCACAGTGCACTGATTAACATCTCAATTGTGACGTCAATTAATCATATCCATGGACTGTGTGGAATGATGTACTCTTGTTATATGATTGTTATTGTGTGTGAACTTGCATCTTAACTTGGTCACGATTAATGGATTCGTATTTCAAGTAATGATCCGAAAATTTTGACCAATTCATTTATAAAACTATTTCAATATTATAAAATCATTTCTTTGCAAGTGCATAGAGAAAGATTCCAAAGGAAACTAAGCTTGCCACTGTTCTTACAGCATGTAATTTACCCCATTTAGTGAGTAATTCTGTTTTTTGATTTGCGGTAAGATTTTAAGAATCTAAAAGTATTTTATTTGTTGGCATTATTGCTAAAAAAGTGAAGGGGATCACAGAAAATAACAATGCTCCAGCCCATAGAGTGAGTTTATTTTTGTTCTTTATGTAATTGATGACTCCCATAAGTCCACCCAAAAAGGCCAAGGACCCTTACATTGTTTTTGCTCTGTTATATGATGGTGCCCATTATTTGTGTGCAATATCTTCACCACATGAGAGTCTTGCTGGATGTTCCACTACATTGATGTACAGAGCTGCTCCGCTGAATATTCCAGCAAAAGCAGTGCCGAGGAGAGTTAATTTAGTTTCGGTGTTCATATTTATTTAAATTTTTTTTATTCATGGTTGGTTTTAAGGTATGATATTATTGAATTGCTTATAAAATCTGACTAATTATTATAATTTATGAAGAGATCTTTAACTCAAAGTGAAAGGGTTAGCAGTGCTGCCGTAGGGAAAACTCAAGCAACGAGTTCCAACAAATATACTTTTATGACTTAAGCACAAAAAACAGAAATATTGTAATGATATCCAATTGACATAAGACTAAATGAAATTGTGGAGCAAGAATGTCCTATGTACATTAATTACAAAAAAAGAAACATTCAAACACCACTAATGGGATTGAAGGATTTCAAAAAGCCTCGGAAAGACCCTTAAAATCATGAAGACTATATAAGGTTTAAGAAAATGAAAGATAACTTTGTCAAAGAATATAAGGGAAAATTGGACAGTTACCTTGACAATAACACTAAATATGAACGCAGATTTTTTAAGATATATCATAGAAAGGATTAAATTTATTTTAAGCACAGGCAAAACCCTAAAGATTAATAATAAGATGAAGTAACCGATATGCTGGCGTATAATCAAATTTTGCAAATGAATTAGCAACAAACTCAACGAGCCAATCTCAATAAGTAGCAAGAGAAGAGAAGAAGGGAAATGAAAATGGAAGAGAAGGAGGAAAAAGAATACATCAAATAAATGATGGAAAAATTTTTAAGTGAAGAATAGAAGTACTTTGATAAATTAGGCCATTTGGAAGAGTAGGGTTAACAGAAATTTCAGGAGAAGGTGCTTTTACGCAATAAATATACTCATGACTACATTACGAAGCCTTGCAGGGAATTTGTTGAAAAGAAGGACTTGGTTATAGGAAAATCTCTTTTAGTCCCAGATTATATTAATTCATCAGTAATTAGTAATGCTGGGTCTCAATTACAAATACAAACTTAACCTGGATTGCAAAGTCCACTTTCTAGTTTTCAGCAGCTTCCATCTCTTCAGAATGTTTTAAATAGACAAAATACATTATCAACTTTGTATATAATTGAATGAAAATAGATATTAATTACCTGTTCCATAGATTTAAGAATATGATCTGTAGCCCAGCAATCAAATAAAGAAGCCTTCAACCTTTTAAACATAGTAGATAGTTGAAATGTTTAGACTCATTACTTTAAATGAAAAAATTGAAGTAACTTTTAGGATTGTGGGCAATCCATCGTTGTTGTACTTGGAAGACACAAATGGATGCACATTATTACATTAAGCAGCTTTGAAAGCCAGAAATGGAATAGCAAAATTTTTAATTCTCAAGGGAATAGATCTTGATAAACAAGATAATAAGGGAAGAACTGCATTGGATATTGCTATTAAACAGCATAATACACATCTCATTGAATACATAAATAGAGTTAAGTAAAAGGGAGAGAGAGATTCTGACTGAAATGATATTTTACTTCTCTTATGATTTAATAAATTATTTTCATCAATGTAAGGACCATAACCAATTCACACACCAGCTAAGAAGAATTGCACATTTTAAGTTGAAGGTAGACCAGATGGAGAAGGGTAATGATTGTTGAAATTTAGATATTTAAATCAAAATAATGCTATGTATGGTTTGATCGTCATTCAAGAATGGTGGGGATTGAATGAAAATATGGTCAAAATTACAGACTAGCTTGCCAAAAAAGGATTTTAATGCATTTCTCCAGATATTTATAGAGGAAAAGTAGCATAGAATAGAGAAGTAATCTAATATTCTAGAAAATAAGGAAGCAGGTCATCTTTTATCAGGATTAGATTGGCCAGGAGCAGTCAAAGACATTGAAGGTGCTGCAAAGCATTTAAGACAACTTGGATGCAAGAAAGTCGGGGTAACAGGGTTCTGCATGGGAGGAGCTTTGGCAATTGCTGCTATATCCTATTCCAAGGAAATTAATGCATCAGCACCATTTTATGGAGTGTGTGACTTGAACTCCTTCAAATTAGACAGCATCACAGGCCCAATATATGGATAATTTGGTGAGAAGGACGAAATGAAAGGTTTTTCATCAGTGGAGGATGCTAATAGACTTGTTGAGGCAGGAAAGAAAGCTGGAAAGGATGTTAGTGTTAAGTAATAGAAATTATAATCCTAGAGTATGGCCAGGTGTTGGACATGCATTCATGAACCAAGATAGACCTGAAGTCTACAATGCTGAAATAGCTACTCAAGCATTGGATGAAGTGACGAAATGGTTCAAATAAGTGTTTGCAAAATGAGTTATTATTATAATATGCAAAGATATCAAATTTTATTTAGATTCAGTTAGTTGTTCACAAAGGAAACAAAGACTGTCACAATTAGTAAAAACTTTTAAGGTTATGTCACACCTTCGTAATATGGATTAGTTGTAGTTTAAGAGTGGTGGGGTTTAAATCAATCAATCTGCAGAACAGCAGATATTATGAGTGAAAAATATGGATTCAAGTGTATTGTACCAGATCTATATCATGGTGAAGTGGCTAAAGATTAGGAGGATGCCGGCCATCGTTTAGAGAAGTTAAATTGGGTTTAAGCTTTGAAGGATATTGAAAAATCGGCTGAGTATCTGAGAAACAATATGAATTGCTAAAAAATAGGCATAATGGGTTTCTGTATGGGTGGAGCATTATCAATTGCTGCAATGACTTAAACAAGTATAATTACAGCAGCTGCTCCATTTTATGGTATCCCTGATTTGAAGCAATTCTAATTAAGCAAAACGAATGGCCCTATCTTTGCTTAATTTGGAGCTAATGACACAATAGTTGGATTCTCTTCACCAGCAGATGTTGATAACTTCAAGAGTCATGCAGCTAAATCAACAACACATAAAGTAGAAACCAAAAGTTGGGCAGATGTTGGACATGCTTTCTGTAATCAAGATAGACCAGAAGTCTATAATTAGAAAGTGGCAGAAAAGGCATTTGAAAAAGCTGCCAAATTCTTATATAAGAATTTAAGATGATTAATTAATCAATCAGAGACAATATAATCTTCATATTCCTCAATCAATTAATGAACATAGTTCAATCTATTATATCCTTCTAATGCTACTTTGAAACACTACTAGAAATCGTAGTATTATGCAGATGTAATCTTAAACCTAGAATGTATGACACGAAGATCCAATTTTTTAAAGAATCTTACACCATACAACAATAGATTCAATTTACACGTTATACTACTGCTCATGTCTGCTTCTTCTGTATCATAAACTTAATTGAGGTGTCTTTGAACGAATTCATATTCCAATGTAGAAAGTAATCTGGGTATTAATACATCTTCTCCCAAAAATAAAATATTTTATTCTCTTGTTTCACCCAAAACAATAGGTTTAACTTCATCCCAATCCTCTGTAAAATCTTCCAATATTAAAGGGTCATTTGTCAAATTTTTAACTGCTTGTATTGCCTTACTCCTGAATCTATCGAAAACTTTCTCAGTAATGATAGCCTTTTTTGAATGTATTAAATGAATATCTTCCTTTGTGATTGCTTTGATATTGTATCTAAAAAAGTAGTGAAATATATTGCAACAATGAGCTGTAAAGCGTTGCCTACCTCTTTTTGAAATTAATTCAGATAATAATGCATCTTAAGCACAACTATTTACAAAATTTTCAATAAACTAATGGAAACCTACTTGATTTACATGAAATTGCAAGTCATCCTTATTAATGATCGCATATTTATAAATATCCATTCTTCTTAAAAGTTGTCTGATATTTTTCCAAGGAATTGCAGCCTACTAAAGTGTAAGAGATAGATAGTATTTAAAGTTAGTTAATTATACGTTAGTTAATTAGTACTTTACATGTCTTTCTCTTAGTGTCTCACATGAGTAATTTGGAGAGTCAAGATGATAAATTAATTAAAAAAATAGACGAGCAAACTTAAGTTCTTAGGTAGCCACATCTATTTTTTCAAAATAAGGAGCCAATGTGACATCTGACAATATCTTTTTATACATGGATTTTGTGACACATTTAATACCATCTTCTCCCCCATAGATTTCATACTCTAAAATTTCATTTAGGATGTAGGGTCTTATGTTTTCAATACGTTCACAACAATTGAACATTTTTTCTGTTGGAATGTTTAAATGCATAAACTTATTCAAAAAATGATACTTAAATTTGAAAAAATGAGCATGCGATAATTACATTCCTAAATGCACACTGCGTAGTCGCGGTAAATCCAGAAACATTTATTAATCATACGCAGTTGCCAATAAGTTTCGAAATACATTTTTAACATTTGGTAAAGACTTATTTGGAAATTTGACACTTAACATTCCATCTTTTCTCGTTATATCAAAATATAGTGAATCAACCTCAAGGTTAAGTAGTTCTTCTCTTCCTTAAGGTTTTGGAGCATCTTTCCTTTTCCTGGATAACTCTAACAAATAACCTTTAATAATTTCATTTTTAGATTGAATAGGTTTGATAGGTACCAATTACTATTAGCTTTAAAATTTGCTTGTCCTTCTTATACAATCATTGAACAATTCTTGATTTCGAATTAAAGTATATGGTTTTTCTTTTTATCTCCACTTATTTATTCGAAATGTTGAAATGCCAACAGAAAGATCACTTCTCTCACTTTCTAAAGTCTTAAATCTCAAATTCAATGGTATATCTGGCAATTGACTTCTCGAATTAACGTAACTAAAATTTTATTCGATCTATATTGAGTGCTGTTGTGGATCATAATTGGTCATCATAAAGACTGGTTATTATTGTCGTCTAACCTGCCTTCTTTCTGGTTTCTTTTATCGCACAGCATAACTATCCAAAAATTCCTTGAAAGTTTATTTAGAGTCAGCAATCATAAAATATAATAAATCAATCGAAAACGATATGCTTTTTGTAATCATCAACTACATCTAGCACCCATTGCAGTTAAGGAGACTCCTCCTACATCACTGTTTTCATGGCTTATTGGAATTCAAAATATGGTTATTCCCTAATCCGCAATCTCTTATGCAATACTTCTATATCAGTTCGTTTGTAGAAGTGCAATCCATATAAAATTAGATTCAATTTGCATCTTAAGTTCTATCCTACTGGAGAATCATTATCCTAATTAAAATTTATGATACTTCGAAAACTTTATGCAATAAAGGTCGCTATTGAATCTCACTCTCTAATTTCGAGGCTATTCGATTTACAACAGCTTACCCTCCTAGTAGCTTAATTTGAGTCTTTTTAGGTTTATTCATGAGAATAGGAGTGATCTCTTCCCAATCCTCCTCAAAATCGCTCAATAATATTGGATCATTTGCAACCCTACCTACTGTTATCATTGCTTTTTCCTTGAACTTTTTGAAAACTCTCTCAGAAATTATAGTTTTATTTTTGTGAATTGCTTCAATGTCGTCATCTGTGATGGCTTTCACATTGTCTCGAAAGAAGTAGTGGAAAACATTTTCACAATGAGCAGTAAACCTAACTTTACCTCTCTTTTACACCAAATCGTACAAGATAGGCTCACTTGAACATAGTCTTACAAAATGATCAATGAATTCACGATAGCCACCAGGAGCTTTTTCTATACATTCTTACAAAGATTGCTTATTTAAAATTGCAAACTTATATGTATCCATTTTTCTTAATAGAATTCTAATGTGTTTATATTTAATCCCGAGACGTTAGAGAGCAGTAGAGAGATAAAATTTAAAATTAGCCAATTAGACATGAGTAAGTTTATATTTAACATGTCTTTCTCTGAGTACTTCAAGTGTGTAATTTGGTGATTCGGTGTGATCAATTAATTAAGCAAAAAGTTTGGCAAATTTGATTGCCTATTCATCCAATTCGATGGCCCTGAAATACGGACTCAAAGTATAATCTTTGAAGATCTTCTCATACATTAGTGTTGCGACTTCATTGATCCCCTTTTCTCCACCAAATATTTCAAAGTCTGACCTTTAATTTAAGATTAGAGGTTTAAAGTTCTCCAATTTGTGACAGCCCTTAAAGAGCATCTCTACTGGTGTCTCCATTTCCATATACTAATTTATGAACAAGTACTTGAATCTTACAAATTGATCTTTTCTGATAAAAAGTGGAGCATGAATACTTTTCATCCTATAAGGATCTAAAAGGATTTCTTAAGTGTATCCGATTCCCAGAACACTCTTATATATATCTTTAAGATATTTTAGATGCTTGCCTTGAAATTTAGCTTTTAACATACGATCTTACACAACTCTGAGGTATAGTGTTTCAGAATGCTGATCAAGTACTTCATTATTACCATATGATTATTTTATTTATGTTTTTATGATCTTTTGAAATTTAGTCTCAAAGAATTTATTGATTATTTCGGTCTACGTCATAGGTTGCTTAATTTCACGATGTTGTTAAATAGTTTTGGGTTTCTTCAATTATTCTAATTATTCTTATACATTTCGTAAGCTACTACACTAAGGAGTTTTTTATTTATGTTGAATGGGTGTGAATTTGAAATGAACAGGTGTGTTGGGTAGGACTACATCTTGAAAATGATTGAGTTGAGAATCACTGATTACAGGTAAATGATATACAGTACGAGTGGGAGATTGTTCTTGACTTCGGAATGTTTTAGTTTTATTGACAAAATCCCCTAAAGCGATAGAACACTGGGATTAATGTTTGATGGTCCAACTTTAACCATCTTGCCGCAGTAATGTGCTCAATTGTTTCTCCCATCTTTATTTTTTAGAGTTCATGGGTGAGACTTATTATGGAGAGAGTATAACTGGGCATTGAAATTTTTATTCCTCTTTGCTTTACATAAAGTCTCGGAAAGTCATGTTTCTTTGATCGCCTCTCAAATGTTCAGTGGGATATTTGTATGGGCATTTTGGAGATGATTGAGGATAATTCATTTATATATTAATTTCCTACTGATTTGTTATTATGTTTCTAATACTAATTCTACACTATGCTCATTCTCAAGTGATATGTGTAGATTAAAATAATCTCACTATTTAAATGGAACCTTCAATAGAGATACCTGCACTAAATTGCTCACTTAATATAGATGGAAAATAACTAATCAATATGACATCTACTCAAGGGAATTTATAAATACTTGGCAGTACTCTTTTATTAGATAACTCAATACAATTTATAGGATTCTAAATGGTTGAGTTTATGAATCTCACCATAGACTGTCAAATTTACACAATTATTAGTGATTCAATTATGTAGTTCACAAACTCCATTTTTCAATAAAACAGTAACTACATTGCTTAAAGAATCTACCTTAATAATTGTGTAATATAGTCAATCATTTTTTAAAATAGGATGGCGTTTGAAGCTACATTAAACATCAACGGTCTTACAATTAGAGATTCAGCATTCATACATAGCACTTTCTGTTTAAGTTACTTTGAAATGTATGATCTTATAATTTAGAATGTATAGTTCATAGATTCAAGTTTTGGATTTGTAGATAAAATTAATAAAGTAACAATCACATAATCACATATCCACTCAAGCAAACTTTTTTAATGTCAAATGGTTCACTAAATTAAAATTAATACCACTAACTTAATCCTGTCCACTTTATTCAATACATCAGGTGCATTATCTCTAATAGTTAATTAAATGTTTATTGAAAATAGTCTGTTAATGGTACTGCAAAATGAAAACTAGGTTTAATTAAAGAGTGTCATCATCAATAATGTATCATCAGATTCAAGTCTCATTTATATGGAATCTCCATACTCATATGTTAATGATTATATAGCCACTAATTTAAGTTGTTTGGTTAACTTTCACGTTAAATGTAAAAATGCTCTTATTTACAATTCAAGTTTCATTAACCTTAAAGGAAATGTAATAATTTCAAATAAAAGTACAGAAATAGCATTGCTTTTAAATATCTTTAATATTGTCAACAGTCAATCCTCAAACATGATTGATATCTTTGGTAAATTGTCCATTAAAACAGGCTAATTTATAGCTAATGATTGTTCCTTAATAGCTTCTTCTATAAATGAATTGATAATTGATTAATTTACTTTCTCAAATCTTCATCACATAAGTATAATTAATATATCTGGTGTAAATGTTGTATAAGTTTAGAATGTCGTTATTTCTAATTCTTAGGAAATCATTTTTGCATCAATGAATAATGTAATGAGTGCATAACTGTAAAATATTTCAATTTTTTAATGTAATGAATGTAATTTTTTAACTTTGAACTCAACTAATGCATACATGAAAGATATTATAGTATAAAATATATCAAACTTTGTTGGTAGTTTTATATTTGCATCTAATTCAGATATTCAATAAAAAAGGGTTAACGTTACAAATATTATTAGCATTACTTAGGTGTTAATTAGATATTAAGATTGTTAAATGATAAACATATCAATTTTCAATGTTAATAATGTTTAGCAATGCAAAAGTGTTCTTTAATTGAAGAATATACGTTAAGCATATGTTTCTAAGTCTATATTTTAGGATTCAAGAATCAAAACAGGAATGATTACGCTAGAATCCTCTAATTTTTCTGCTTTCAGCAATCTATTTTCTTAAATTAATTCAGATTACGGTAGTGCTTTCTACATATCAAACTCCTCAATCAAAATTTATAATAATAGTTTTCAAAATTTATTGGCAGAATACTAAGGAGGAGCCATTTATTACAATCAATTCATTAATAATTCATATTATATTTAAGAGAATAATGTGTCAGATTGTTTGGCTTCATTTGGAAATTACATTTATTTGGAAACCAATTAAATTTCTATGAAAGATAGCAATTATTACATTCAAGGTCCAGTATTCCTTAAAGTATAAAATACAACATATAGTATCGATAGTATTATTAGAAAAATAAATTAATTAACAATTAATAATTATAAAAGTGGGGAATTAATATCATTTAATTTAAGTATCCTGGGAAGTGAGGAATAGAGTCTCTGCTATTTTTCAGAAGATTTGCTTGTAGAAAATTAAACCTTCCATTTTAATTAATGCTATTATAAAGTTGAATTTAGAAAGTATTAAGATTCTCCTAAAAATCAATCACTAGATTTATAGATGCAATTGAATGCTTTGACTCTTGGAAATCAGCCTTTGAAATTTACTCTTCTGCTATAAATTAAAGAGTGTGATATTGGGGAACAGTGGATTCAAAATATATGCTAGGTTTGCGAGCCTGGCAGTTATAGTCTGTCATCAAAGGAAACATGCTTACAATGCTTTCCTGAAGCCCTTCATTGCCCAGGAGGAGCTAAAATTGATTTAAGGGAAGGGTATTGGAGACCTCATAATCTAACTGATTTAGTTGAGCCCTGCAAATTACAAAAATCAGCCTGCAAGGGAGGCCCAAACAACTTTACTTGCGGAACAGGCTTCATAGGTGCTCTTTGTGAGGACTGTGATTATTATGGAATAGTATGGGAAAAGGGATATGCTCGGAATTATGAGAACTTATGTGTTGAATGTGAAGTAACTCTAATGAGTCTTATGCAAGCCTTTGCAATGCTACTTTGGATTGTAGTAATAATTAATAATATTTTAGATGGTTCTCTACTTTTCAGTGAGTGGGGCACTTAGAATGGCTAAGGCTTAATTGATTGGTCATTATTTGAGAATAATAGGATGGCATTTTGGTACAAGATCAACAATGGTTATAGATTAAACTGAGGTTTTGTTCAAAATGATATCAACCTATTTTTAATTGCTTTCTATTTTAATAGTTGTCAATGTGAATTTTCCCCAACCTTTTCATAATATTACAAAACTGATTGGTAATCCTTTGCAGATATTTGGGTTTTAAATAGAGTGTTTACTTTTGCATTTTCCTTTTGAAATAATTTATCTACGATAAATTGGTAATCTTATTATTTCAGTTGTATTAGTTACTATATTTATTTTTGGATACTTTATACATTCTTTATGTTGTAATCAATATTACTCAATGTCAGCAGTATTTATTAACACTACTATTTAAGTATACTTTTTCTTTCTACAAGATCTCATTGAAGGACTATTTGAAGTATTGTTTTGTATCAATGCGTCAGGTTAACAATATATTTAAGCATCAACACAATATATTTGTCACACCCCTGATCATGAAATATATATTGAGTCATTTGTTATACCTGCATTGATCATTATTGGAGTTTTAATGCCCTTTTACTTTGTACTTAAACTTTATTAGAATAAAGATAAGCTATGGAGTTGTTCAGTTCGTTTACCATATGGATATCTTTTCATGGAATATAGAATCTATTATTGGGAGTTTTTGAGATTTGCGATTAAGTTTGTGTTTTCGCTTCTTTCAACCCTTCTGATACAGGAATTTAAACTATTGTTTTTGTTTGCCATTCTAATATTGCTTCTCTATTAGGAAATGCTCTATTAAATTAAACCTTTTATTGAGTTTAAGTATAATTCTTTGGACAAGATTGGAACTCAACTGCAAATACTAAACCTTGTACTCATTTACATGCAGGATGATAATTCAAATGAAGTAACAACATACTTAATAACATTCATTTTCTCAATCCTAAACATGGCTTTCATTCTCTATTTTGTTTACAAAATCTCATTGGAACTCTTTAGGGGATATCTTAAGATACTTTAAGAAAAATTAGTAGCATTACTTGATAATTGCCCCATCTTACAAAAATGCATCAAGAGACCTTAACCATCCTCATTACCTACTAAAATCACTTATTTGTGGAAGAAGGCTAGATAATATGTATATGCCTTGATTGAGGAATAAAAGAAAATGCAATTAATGATTTCATAAAAGCAATCTCAATAATATCCTGAAATACCATCGAATGATATTTCAACTGTTAATGAATCTTAATTCCATAGTAAACTATCTGAATCCATCAATAGTTCTTTGAAATTGCCTAAAACAGTTGCTTCTATACACTAATTAGTTTAATCATGCGAAACAACTCCAAAATAGCCAACCAACACTATTTCGATTGGGAGAAAATTGATTCGCAAATAAATTTGAAAAATAGCTATAATCATGTATTTATTAAAATTAAAATTGTGGTTTAAAAATTATATAAACAAATTTTAGTTGAGAACTACTACATATCAACATTCAATGGCAATAACTTCAACTCAGTTTGAAAGAGTGAATGTTATTTGCCGAAACACAACCCGTTGAGGGAGTGCGTACCTACAATTTTACCTATTTTGGCGATAAATATTCAATTAATTGACTTCTAATAAAATATAAAAACAATATACTTCGAGGATAGTTGATCAGTTTCGTCTGTGAAGAATGGATGTGCCAAACAATCTGCAGCACTGTACCTGTTCTCTGGATCTTTCTCCAGCATCTAATGTATCAAATCAAGTGTATCACTGTCTCTGATATGGGAATTGATCTTCATTTCACCGATTTGGTTTTCATGAAGGCTGTCGTACACTCCCTTGCAAGTAAGGAGCTTATGGAGAATGACACCAGCACTGAAGACATCACTTTTTTCAGTTGTGTAATGAGAGGTGAATACTTCTGGTGCAATGTATCCTCCAGTACCGGCCCTCGAATCGGTTGATAAGGACTGGATTGAAAGTCCGAAATCAATGATTTTGACTTCCAAATTAACCAAATTTGATATCATTACATTATCGTATTTCAAATCCCTATGCATTATATTCAAGGTATGTAAATGATTTAAACCTAAAATTAAAATTTATAAATCACCTTCTAAAATTTATTACATTACATTCTTGACAATTGGAAGTGGGATCTATGAATTGAAGGACTTCTACAACTCATACAATGTGCCATACTAGCAACAATCCATTACCACAAAGCAATTTTATTGATTAATGTAATATTAATCAAATCCTAGTACATTGCGATGAGGATGCTTCTTAATTGTTTGAAGGATTCTCAATTCTTAGGATATCTAAATATATATGTTTGCTACCTCGAAATCAAGGATCTGTTTTATAACCTTCTAGGTATTGCCACGTTATGCCAGGAATACCTAAATTTAGCTTATATACTCTACCTGACATTTATTGGTCTTACGGATGTATGACTTAAATTAATATTCCTTTTCCCAGTTGCAGGAAGGCAAAAGTCCATTTAAGGTATCTTTAAAGTAAGTTAGTTAGTCGTGGCTACCTTGAAATCGGTATTTGTGGTTGCCGTTCTTGCAGAGAGAGAAGCCTTCGAGTGTTTTGGTAGCACTACAAAATATTGACCAATAATTACTGATTGTATTCCCAATCTACAACATATTGTGAGGTTTAGAAAAGCACCTCCTTGTTAACTTATGATCTTGTGTTTTGATTTTTCAATCCCTGCACTAGTAACTTGGTTGGGAAAACAGTAATAGTAACAGTATTGGGACCCTTAGTGATTTGGGAGAACTTTGAGGAGTACAAGAAAGACTGAGATTAATTGTTCATTTGATTTAAAATACATACAGTTTTACTCTCTAATATTTTATTTTAGGGATTAGTTTAAATAATTAAAAAAAATGCATGCGCATTAGGATTCTGTCATGAATACATCTATGGCAATTGTAGTAATGAGTATTTGTCTACAAAGAACATGCATCATAACAGTTTCGACATTCTGATTGATGATGAGTCTGAGCATCATTTTTGGACTAACAAGAGACTCTATCAAATTAAGTGTCTATTTCGAAGAATAGCATTGATGGTTTATAATTCGGGTCCTGTATACTTTTCATACTTAATCGTGAGTCTATACATTTATCGCTTATTACGAAAAGTAGATACTGAAAAAGAGTATCGTAGACAATACATGAAGTAATATTACATTTATCTTAGATCCTACATTTATGATTACTTATTGTGTATTTGTATTGTATGTTTGTATTTGATATTTGTTTATGGAATGAGTCATCACGAAGGTATATTAGAAATTAATTTAGAGCTGTCTGATGTAAATCGAGAGTATTTTCATTGGTCTGTTAATTGTGTTTTATTTATTACACTCTATGCAGTCTTCATAACTCAAAAAGAACTAGTGAAGATTGAAGAAATAGAAATAGAGAAAGCTGTATGTTAAATTACTAATTTAGTAATAAATCCGATCAGCCAAGGAGAAGGAATAGAGATATGTGTTCAATTTCAATTTTTCATTTTTCTTCAGTCAACAGAACTTTTACAATATAGGGTTAGGAAGAGCACATATGGACTTTATTCAAAAGCAAGAAAGTGAGGATAGAGATCATTTGAACACAATTCAATAATTTTCAAAGTAAGTGGATCACGTAATTGACAAAGAAAACTTAGATCCCACTATGATATACTTTAGCATGTGTTCTGATTTCATTAATAGTGAAATGAATATTTCCCCCCTTTCAAAAAGAAGAAAGAGCAAACTAAGCAAAAGTCAAGTGGATAAAGGAAAGTCAGTACTGGACTACTTGCAAGAGTTAGGTTTTAATGGAAATAGAAGTGTGTTCTAACATTTCCTGTTGCCTCATTACATCCATACAAGAAAATACTTAATCCCGGATCATAGACTATAAATAATTGTGGTGATAACCCTCATTACACTGAAAGTGCTTATTCCAATTTTTTTCTTGTTTTGGCCAATCCATCCATATACACTCATTTACTCAGTAATATTTATGGGTTTCTATATGCATTTTTTGTCCGTTATCTTTTAGCTAGTTCTTAATGATGATCTAAAAACGCGAAATTATATCTTATTAGCACTCAATAAAATAATCACAATTGATACAGAATCTGAGAACTCTCTTCATGAATTAATTGATATAACTTGCTCACTTAGTCTTCAGAGTTGGAATTTGATGAGAACAGTTGTCATTTACATTGAAAAAAAGAAAAAGGTGGAATACAATTATGTATATGGTTTTATTGCATTGTATGGGGCAATGTGTTTTGCAGGTTTTTCCCTTTGCAACTTCACTTTACCATTTATGGAATCAGTCAATTATTGTGATGATTAGGTGCTTCTGTATAATATTCATGCAGATATTGTATTATCATTCATTATTTGCATGGGCAGAATTTATTAGGGTTCTAATTTCAATCAAACTTTCAATGAAATAGATTCTGTAATATATTTATTTATTATTTAGAATATTCATAGACTAACAGCCATATATGAAGATTTATATACATTATTTGATTACTACTTTAAAAATCCAAAAATAGTAGAAAACAAAATATATTGTCAAGTGATTGAATTGATACATACATATGCTTAAAAAAAGATGTAATAACCATTACAAAGAGGAGTAAAGAATAAAGCTGACTTAATTGAAACAGAAAAGATGGTCATTATGAGGGAGAAGGTAGGTGAAATGAAGAGTTGTTTAGAAAAAATATAGAGCAATGTTGAAAGAGATGTGAAGAAGTGTCATGATAAGTTTATAGGAATATTTGAAGCAAATTTCAAAAAACAGATGAGAATTATGATTTTTGTAATCATTACTTTTGTTCCTTCCTTGTCCACTAAGTAATTATTATATATATATTTAGAGTCTATAAGTACTTAAGTTAAATGATGTGATAATAATTTATATATCAATAGATTTATGTACTATCTAAATTCTTGAGTGCTCTCGAACTAAAATAAATATAATAATTACCCATAAAATTTATATTCGTTGTTTGGTTAATAATTTTCACCTTTCCATTTGTAGGAATTAGGTGATCCTGCTTAATAAAATTACTATTATGGATAATATTGTTATTGAGATGGTTGTGTCATTTATTTTGATTCTATTGGTTATACATTAAACTACTAATTTGGTACATCTCCTTGATTACTTACTAACATATTGCCAACACTCTAATAGTTTACTCTCTAATCATTAGATTGCGAATATCTTTATTCTTTTTGTGGCTAAATTACATTGTAATCTTTCTGAGCTTGATTGTATGGTTCTTAGCGAAATATATTATCATGAGACTATCCCAAGTACAAATAATTATGATTATATCTACCCTATGGAGCTCCTTTAGGACTTGTAATTGCATAATTGATAAGCGGTTTCGTGAAATTAGGAATCATATCAGGGCTAGAATTACATGAACATAATACGCATATTTCTAACTCTTAAGAAGCTGCTGGCTAAGTATTTGACTGGGTGGTTCAATTTTTCTGACTCTAGGTCGTTCATGTAATCTATAATCATCTGGGTATTGTTGTGGTTGCTTATGTCTTGATTTTTGACTCATTTCCTGTTAGAATTGACGAACATAGAGCTCTGGATCTTGCATTAGTTAATTAAATAATCAAATTTTCACGATGTTCCACAAATCACTTAATTTTTCTTGGGTTCTCTCTACTGCTACTCCCAACTCTGGTGATACAATGATATCTGATTCATTGCTATCTTATTGCTAGTATTTTGTTGCTTAATTGTATCCACTCTATATGATACGCACTTATTCATTAAACTATTGCTGAGGGACTTGGACTTTCTCCTGAAATTCGATCCCGTAGTTTGGATTTTCAATGAAGAATTAATGCAATTTAGAAAATTCTTTAAGGAGAGGATCCATAGTCTGATTTCGATATCCTACAAAATATCCTCCAAATTCAAAGTGTGTCTCAACAACCATAGTATTCTATCCTTTTGTGTTCTTTTTGCCAACTTTCTTTACTGCAATCCAAGGGATAGAAATATTAAATAGGTCATTGTTTGCAGAAAACCATACAAAACGAATGTTGGTAAGTACTAGTGTTCCTACAACATCTTATTAATCATTAGCAACACTTATTGTATTTGTATAGCTATTAATGATTTACTCTTTATTAAGTGGTATTAATTTTTTTTATGCTACCATGGCAACTTATACTTTGATTTCTCTATACATTGTAGTTTAAGAATAGAGTTTAGTTACTGAACTTAAATGTTCATGTAATTTAGTATCTGAACATTAAAAATTGAATTCATATCTCTGACCACTACCTAATTTAGTTCTGAAGAGAGTAGTTTATGCACCTGCTTTGTATTCTTAATAAAAAAGTGTTCCTAATCCTATACTTAAATTAATTGATGGATTAGCTGTACACCACCACATAACTCGAATATTTGTAATAGCTAATTGTCCTAATTAATCGGGATTGCCTTTCACATCCTCAACATTGCTAAAGAGAAAGAGTGTTCTTTCACCTTTTAACATTTATAATTTAGGTGGACTTATGTCAAAATGAATGGTACGATCATAGAGATACTCTTCACACATTTATAAATATTAATCATATTTATATATTCACAAATTTTGGATGCACTCTCTTGTATAGGTGGAGGCTCACCACATCGTTAGGTTTCACAAAGTTATTAAACATACATTTCATTAATCCATGTGTTCCTAATGGTTCCAAGATGTTACCCTAGCATAAGTATAATTTATACACGCAATCCTAACTTGGTGCTTAATTCGATAGGCCTGAAAAACTTAACATCATCTGGATTGAAAAACATCAATCGAATAACTGCTTTACGTTTGTTTATTTTTACAGGGTAACCTGTTAATACAATTCTCTTCAGGATAACTTGGAATGTGTCACAACGGGAAATTTCTCCTGTACCCATCAGATCACAGGATCTAAATTCAAAGTCATTCTGCCAGAAAAGTACAGGCTACTAAGGGAATGAATTGTAGAAATAAAAGGAAGCCAAATAAAATTAATCATCTTTTACTTCTTTTACATATTTTGACTTACTGCAATTCTACTAATATATTTAAAATTTACATTTAAGATACGCGAGAAGATTGGGTTAACATGTGCTCTTCTAAACCCTATCTGAATGAAACATTAGTGTTTCGATTTAATGACTTATTCATGAGTTGAATGTCTATGGAAACGAACATGCATTTACGTCATTCTTCTTTCATGTTTAAGAAGTCCTGAAACTATACAAATTCTATTGGGTTAAGTGAGACGTTAAACTAATAAAGGAGGAATATTAAGTAATGTAATTTTGATCTTACTACCTGGTTAAACTTACTGATCTGCCTTCATCTCTTCTAATGCATCCTATTTAATCTTCTTTAGAAATCTGAAGTTATAAATTTTTTCTGCCTCATCTGGGAGGAAGGTAAGTGGATCAAATTCAGTAGTTCTGATATTCTTTAATCCTTAATATTTTTCATATCTTTCCCTTAATTTCACTTCTACTCCATATTCTACTTCATCTTCATAATCTAAATCTTCTGGTCCTCTATGTTCTATTTCATACATTTCTCTCTTCTTTTATGCTTCATTTTCAAATTCTTTATCTAAATCTTCATAACTCACATCACTTTCCTATTCCTCATGTATTCCGTTTTCATCTTCCTCTTACAATCCCATTCCTTCCATATCCTTCAATAATTAATCACAATCTCCAATGTCATGTTACTTATCTCTGCATATTGGGTCAAGTGATTCAGGATTGGTTGGTTCTAATACCTGTTCTACTACACCTAATAATTCTATTCTTGCTATTTAAAAGTCATCCACACCAGTAATATGAACTAATTAATTAGCAGACAATCCTTATGATCCTCTCCATGTTCCAATTATACTTAATTCACCATTTATGTAGATGATATCATCTGGTAACATGTATCCACGAGTATCTCTCCATTCAACTTACTGTGGAGGTAAAACAACAATGCTTCTTAATAGTGTTTAGATGTCATCCTCAATATGAGATCCTGGGAATTCAGATTCAAAGTATCGAGCAAATAATTTCTTTACTGCTCCTCTCTTACCTTATGCAATCTCTTCTAAATCTTGTATGTAACACACTTATTACACTAAACCTTAGGCCCTTAGACTGCTAAGTAATTTATAACCCTGCTCATCAAATGCATGGGCATTTTTATGAGGATCAAGACTGATTGTTGTAGTGTCACAATCTCTGCATGACAACACTGGGCACACTAAATCGGCTACTTTGCAAGCGTCGAGAATCTATTCAGGATTTCTATCGAGGAATATGAATTTCAATGGTTATTTAATCAATTTTCCATTGGCAGGTACATTTAAGAAACCTTCCTATGTTTCATATGATGTAGTAGGCTATTGTTAAAGATGCAAATGTTTCATTAGATTGAATTTTATTGCATTGGTATTAGATTATTCATTCATGGGGAAGACAGCAATTATTTTGGTTAATTTAGGTGTTGCTGGCTATACTACTGGTGGTGCAGGAGTAGTTTTTGGTTTTGAGGTTTTTTCGGATTGCATTGCATTTGTGGTAGTGGAAGTGGTTTTGACTTCCTATTTTTTTATCTTCTTTTTTAATGAGGAGGCTGCCTTTTACTTAGTTTTCCTCTTAGACTCACCTTTGAATGACTTGTTCTTCTGCTAGGTTCTCCCCTTTGGCATAATTAAAATGATTTAAAAATAATTAAATATTTCATTTAAACAGTGGTTGCTTGGGCATTGGAGATTTACTACGACGAGGACTTGCTGATGGTCTAGGTTTGCGAAGAGTGCCCTCTGACGGCAATTATAACAAGTTATTCTTTCTCTACTGTGGAGTTCTCACCTCACTACTCACCCAAGGGTGGTACTCCACATCTGTGATTCGAGGTCTCGATTCATTGTTTTTATCGAGCATTAAGGTGATTAAAGCTATTACTTCTTCACTATAAGTGTTATAGGGAAACACCAGATCCTTATACACAATGGCACTGATCACATCATTAGGTGCCTTCCCATGAAATGGCACAGATCCAAAAAGCATTTTATATAGTATTATTCCCATGGCCCAAATATCTACACTAGTACTCACTCTAGTCACCTTTCCTGCCAGTACTTCAGGGGCCATGTAATGCAAACTCCCTATATTCATATTGTCACAATTTGTTGGGCATTGGATTCCTGCAATTCCAAAATCAATTGCTTTTAATTCATCTGAGTCAGGGGAACAAAATAGAAGGTTTTCTAATTTTAAATCCCTATGCACTATGTTCTTTGAGTGACAATATGATATGGCACTAACAATTTATCGAAAATATTTGCATGCCTCCTCTTCAGAGAATTTAGTTCTGTTACGTAATCTTTCTGCCAACTCACCACCCTCTAAATATTCCATTATCACAGCCATCTATGTATTCTTTATGGGATACGAGTTGTACACTTTCACTATGTTCTTATGAGAGAGTGACCTCAACACCTCAGCTTCTCTAAATATCAATTCAATATCCTGTGCATTCCCAATCATTCTAATAATTTTGATAGCCACTAATTCTCCGGTTATGCGGTGCTTACCCAGTGTCACTCTACCAAAACCCCCCTCGCCTAGCTGTTTTACTGTTTCGTACTACGAAAACGGCGAATATGGATCAAAATCCTCTATAATAACAAATCGTGATATACCTCCTCGTGATGCATAAAGTGTTGAGCCATCTTTTAGGAATTATAACTCATCCTCAAAGATTTCTACCCCTTATTAAGTAAAAAGTCTTAATGTTTTAAACTTTCCAAATTTTGCATCTGCTTATTGTTGAATATCGAGCCATAGAGTGTTTTGTGCAACTTATATGTCTAAGTATTTGCTCGAATCTCCATTCAAGTATAGACGCACCTGCTTTACGAATTGCAGTGGAGAGTCATCGTAATCCTGATACATGAGAATAAAAAAATAATATAGTCAATAAACTAGCTTGTTATTAACCCATCTGCCATCCATTATCTTCCCATTCATACAATAAAATATTCCTGGTCCATTTATAAAATCTTTCTAGAATGTCCCCACAAAACGTTCACCATTTGTCAAATACAATGTTCCCTATCCTTCTTTGTTATCTTCATCGAAATTACCACTATATTTTATCCAATAGCTAAATTAATTGAATTTATACTCTTCAACATTATCAAAATCTCTATAATCAAAAGATTCTTATAATGGTTATGGATGCTCATTATACAAAGTACCATGTCCTTAAAATTAGTCTTCACTCCATTAACCTTAATAAGCTGGTTATCCTGTAGCATAATAAAGGGTGCCTAACTTACACAATAAAATACCATCCCCATGCATCTTGTTCTCTTTCCAACCTCCATCATAGAGTCCACCATCCTGGTAATAGAACTTACCCTAGCCATGTCTCATGGAATTAGCTTTCATACCCTCATATCGAGATCCATTCGAATAATGTTCAACTACAAATTCTGGCCTAGAGGCAGTACTGTCTGCCTTGAATTAAGGAATATCGTAGGGCAAAGAAAATTCTTTGGTTAAAGTTTATTGTTATTGTGGTAAGTTAGTGGAATCACTTAATATTTTTGAGAATTTGAAATAATCTTATCTATTTGAAGTTTGTTCTGCATCCTCATGAGGATCAGTATTTTCATCAAATTCTGAAGTTTAACTGACCAGATCAGTAAACAGATTATTATTTAGAATATCACATTAATCTGGTTATGAGGGTTGTATGGATTACATGATAGGTGGAGCAGGTTGCATGGGTGGTAGAGTTGTCAAAGTGTTTACAGTATTTAGAGTATTACTACTTTTATATTCAGTGGGTATTTATGTTGTAATGTACCTTGATTATTGTTGGGGTTTCGGTAAAAAACAAATTGGTTATTGTCCACTTTTGCTACTGAGTATTGAAGTATCAGTTACGTAGTTGCAGCCCTCTCTACTACTTGAACCTCTCATTCTTGGAACTGAACTATCCCTAGCATTACTAACTATCTATTTTGGTGGAATTATTTGATTATTAACTACTATCTTACCCATTGGAGTAAGACTTCTTTGTGAAGTATCAGTTTTTATTGTATATTGATGTACATATTCAAGAGGAGAAATATTCTGAACCTATTATATTCTTCTATTTTAATTAATTTATGAGTATGCCTGATTCTATGTGTAAGTAACTTAAGCCAAATTAGCTTACAATGCATTCTATACTGTATTCGAAATATAAGTTGTCTCCACTAAACCTACAGGTTACAAGGGCACCATTTACTTTTGTATTGGTACTGAATATTGTTATAGAGGTGGTTTACTCAAAATGGATTAAAACTACAAGAAATCTGGTCTCTACTCTTCTCGAATTGTGAGCATAATAGATATCCATTCGCATAATTATTATCCATATCTTGATCTTAATTTTAGTAATTTGTTATTTAGAACATCTTCAATCAAAAGACCCTATTCATATTGATAGCAGTCAGTTGAAGGTTGATTGAGGGCAAGGTGTAAAAATAACATTCCTAAAGTAAATACATCACTCTTATATTCATTATGTTTAGGTTGCCAATTATTTACTTATATTGATTTAACTAAGGCAGGCGATAAGTAAATGCATTCAATGGCGTTAGGATTTTATAAAATTGACATATAATTGGTATTGTGTTAAAAGTATTAGGGATCTGTAACTTTAATAGTATCGTTAACTAAATAGAGATTTCTTAATTATAATGAATTGTGTGGTATGTCATTCTTCTATAAACATGCTAATCCTGCTATACTTTATTTTAAGTAAGTCATCAATTACTATTCATTTAAAGCAGGCATCAATTCTAAATTACTACTAGGGTACTCAAACAATAGACAAACTTTATAAAACTATCCACAAAGTTGTTATTCAAATTAGTAAAAATAATTGCTAAGATTAAGGACATTTTCGTTGTTGATTTTATGTCTCACTTAATATAATTGAACAGCCTTTTTAAATTACATTTCATCTGTGATATTGAGTGTTCTAAGTATTAACTTCTAATTTGGATCTCTTTTGTGCTACAAGATCTAACATTCAGGGAAATCTTGATAATTGATTAAGTTACCATTATTGTAAACATTAATCTATTTGAAATGTTCATATAACTTAGCAATAGGCTTAGAGTCATTGGCTCCCATATAATTTGAAAATAAATAATTAATAATCGTTAAATCCTCATTCATTGACTGCCAATTTATCCATTGAAATACGCAGTAAACGATGAGCCAACTCAAAATTCATTGCCTCCTCTTCAGGCATCATACGCATTCTCTACTCCTAGTATATAGCAAATGGACTCAAATATGGTCTGTCATAATATTCCATTTCCTTCTCTCCCAGTTTACGATCTAAATCACTCTTATGTAAATATGGCAAATTATCCATTTCCTTGTATGCTTTATCAACAACCTCACAATGCTTCTTTATCCAATGTGCTTCTTGCAACATTCTCACATACTAATTAAAGGATAATATACGTAAAATTCTGCATAATTTTACATTGTCTCATTAAGCTATTTCTTTTCTTAAGGATCCAATTTGAAAGTAAGTCTTGTCTAATTACGATGATCCTCATAAAACTTCACTAACATCTTAATACGCTTCACATCCAACCATGGATGCACTGCACCCTCACCAGTGAAGTCAGGTACATATACGTTTAAACCTCTGAATCTTCGTTTCTCTTTACGAGCCAATCTCTTTTAGCCGAAAGACTTGAACACCGCAAACTAGAATTGTGGCCTATACAATTACATAATTAAAATATTTAATATCACGATAATATGCTGTTTCGAAATTCTTACTTCACAAGTTGTACAAATTAAGGACATTCATTCATATGCTTTCTTATTATACGTAGTAATATCTACGAATCGAGTTTACGTATCTTTATCAATCTATCCATTTGATCGAGAATATTTCTACGTAATATTAGTACATACTCATTTTGCAATTGATTTAAAAATGATTAAGAAGGTGATGCTTGACCAACTTAACTTTAATTTAATTTATTTGGTGTATGCCATTATGAATTTGGTGAACTCAATTCACTAATCTGTGTATATTTCTTTTACGAAGAATTAGTATGCTCTGCCCGTTAATTTAAGATATTCCCCAATTAATTTAAGTTATCAGAACATTTACTTTATGCCTAATTAAAAATACAACAAACTTCTATTAAATCATGAATGAGGTCCTTATAATGATTGGATGATTGCAAATGTGCACGAGGGTTACGTGCTTGTTATACATTGTTTAACTTTTCTAGTTCATCGATATCATACTTTCCTTCCAAAATATCAGAGTATTTGATGAATTAACAGTTCATAAATATAATTAATATGGATTGCATTCGTTTCTGGACAGTCATTTTTGCATGTGGTTTCGTACTATTTGTATTATCTAATCCTTATTTAGTTATCACTATTCCTGATACTGAAATATCAGATTGAGTTTTACAGATACCCTGTTAAAAATTAGAGTACTTCTGAAATCACAGCCATTATTTCATCTGCTGTGTACTTTGTACTCACAATTGGTTTCATAATTTGGGGAAAGAAGAAGGACTAAAAGAGATAAATTGAATTACAATAGCAGTACAGCAACTTACCTCCTAATCAATTTGAAGCAGCTCCTGAAATAGAGAATGAGAAAAAATTGGAATAATGACATAATTAAAATCATTGCAAACGCTTGGATATCTATTCATTCATTCTCTACAATTGTTCACTCTTCACATAGAATGTACTGACCTTCTTCTCAAATTCTTGTTATAATTACTTAATATTTATGGCATTGTCATTCCTTTCTATTTAAGAAAGCTAAACAATATAATCACTCACATCTTTGAGTGATTTCTTAAAATTTTGACCAAATTGCTTACGATACTGAGCATCATTGATCTTATCACTTTCCAAAAATTAATTGTATTATAAATTTACTTACTGAAATTTATTCGATATTTAAGTAAAGAACCCCCTGACTTGTTGTTCTGCACTGACAATGAATTAATTTACCCCAGCATAATCTTACAACAATAATTCTACTTTCTATCTTAATAATTTGATTTCTGCTTCTCTTATTTAAGTAATCATCTTTTAAATATCATACATATTCTTGACACTCTTTAATATCATCAATGATTTCTTTAAGATAACCATTTCATTAATTTAAACCATTGAACACAAATCACTAAGTAATAGTTTAAGCATTTGATATTTAGAATCAAAATCATTTTAACTAAATATCTGATGCTAATAAAGATAAGCATCCTTCATTCCTACAATGAACATTTTATTGATAGTTTGAGTGTTAGTGTTACCAATCATACTTGATAAACATACTAAACTCTCTAAAGCTTTTCTCAATTATTCAGAAACTTTATTGAGGCAGGGTTTTTATAAAAATTGCAAGGAAGCACATTCATTATAAAATTTATTTTACATATCTCCTAGAGAATCCATCAATGATAAGAGATCCTTTTCTAAATTAGAAAGCATGTTTTAATCTAAATTAATTACTCGGTGTTTCTCAGGTTCTGAAAGAAAATCTTCAAATAGTTAAGCCTCTTCAAGAATTTATACTGGTAATTCTATTGATTGACGATAATCATTTGATTTAAAGAAAAAAGGATTAGATTTGAAAAGCCAAAAAGTATCAACTTTCTGTAGATCTCTTTAAATCTGTGAACTCATTCCTTCTAAAGAAATTAAAAAGTTATTGAGCTTTTCCCGATCCTTCATTGGGAATGAATTATAAATACACTTCACAGGGAAAAATTATCCATATTTCAATATCAATGCTCTCATTGGGTGTTTGTATTAAACTCTCCTTTATTTGAATTCAAATAGGTTCTTGTAATCTTAATTGACCCTCTCAAATTCAAGAATCTTTTGATATGCCATTGTAAAGGTTTGTATGAAACTCTCCCTGTCCTCGTTACTCTTGAATTGCTAAAGTAAATTCTTAAGGGAAATGTATTATTATTATCTTTCGACCACATCCATAAGCTCTTTATCTTTTGTTATCTTTTAAATTTTGCTTTATGCTTGCTATCTATCAAATGAGTCATCTAATGAAAATTATACCTTCTTTGGAATCGAAACTTTAGATGCCTTTTCCTCTAAAAGTTGTTGTTGCGTCTAATCCTTGTTTGATGGTGATTATATCACTGGTTGTGATGTAATAGTAACTTCCTTCTGTTCAACCATATAATAATCATTGGCTTAAGCTGATTGCCTTAGCACAGTTTAGAAATATTTCATATATTCTCGTATGTCCTCATAAAATTTTCTCGTAGTCTGCAGTATAGTAGTTAATCGTTTAATGTATCGTTATTGCTTTAAGAGTTACGCTTTTAAGATTTCTATTCTCCTTTAGTGAAAGTCGTCATTAGGTTCAGGGGGTTCGAGTTGTAACTTCCCCTTTTTAACTTCATTGGCACTAAAAAAGAGTGCTCTGGTTGTCTTCATAGGTGGCCTGTCCAAGGAAATGGCAATCTTAAATTCATCAATCTACTCTAAATCTGTTTATAAGTCAGTCAATTTAGTTGAGAGTTATTTGTTTTTTTTCTCAAGATTCTTGATATGCTGATAGCGAGTATCCTTAATTGTGAAAATATTCTTAGATTACTTGGTTTCAAATGCTTTAGAACTGAGGTATTCTTGACTGCTACTAGTTTATAATTTCATTATTTAATATATTGTTCATTTTTTTATACTTGGAAGCTTGAACTGCTTCTTCAAATCGCAAATGCTTTTTGTCTATGGGGTTTTGGACTTGAGCACAGGCTTTTTAAGGGATGCTTGGGCTTCAATCAATGGACTCTTATTGCAATCAAAATCCACTGATTTTTTTACCAACAATGCAGAACTTGCATTCTGGACTTAAGATTTCTTATTCAACATTGTCTAACTATGCATAGTAGTGCTAGTTATCTTTATCTTTGTAAGGGGATACTTTTTCTTGTATTTGGTCAAGTAATCATTAAAATCGATTCTATTAATTTCTAAGTCTTCTCTCTCCTAATCTAAAACTAATTATCTCTATTTCTAATCATTTTTATAAACTAATTCTTCTGCTTCCATCATCTCCGTGTCCCTTTCAGTCAAGTAATCCTCATCATTTGGTTTCAGGAGGGCTTCTTTAGTTTACTGTATGATTTATTAGAAAGAACTTGTGCCACCCTTGATACAATGTTGAACGGCTTCATTGAATTAATTCAAGATATCTTAATCATCTGGTTAAATTTTTTTGTACAAAATTGGAAATATCTAAATAATATGACAAATTACTTTGATTAATCTCATACGAACATTCAACACAGGATCCTTAGCATAAAGGAGGACTTCAAAGAAATCATACTATTTAAATAGTTTTCTCGATAAAACTATTGCGAATGATTACACTATTTCAATGAAGGTCATCCTATCGAAATAGCTATCTGATCTGAAGTAGATGTCGAAAAATTTGAGAATCCAATCCCTTCTTCTGCGTAGATCACTATATGAACTAAGTAATTAGGTCATATTCTAGCAACACAATGATTTGGTCTTTGGTATACCCTTGGTTATGGCATGTATCATTGTGTTACAAAATTACGTTAAATCTGGGAATATGGATTGGCACTCCAGGAATCGAGTTAGTAACTCTATTTACATGTCCCATTGACTCTTGGTTAGGAGTTAATTTAATAATTCAAGGGCTGGCGGGCCAAATAATGGTTGTTACTGACTACGCATATAATGAGCACACTACATATTTTTGGAATGAATTCACGATTAGTGTAAATCTATTCACAAGTATGTCTAAAATCGCAACATTCTTTCCCTTCATAAATCCCACAAACACATGAGTAAGTATTTCTGTATTTTCTGAAAGTAATACAACTTCATGGAAACTTGATACCAAACATCTCTACACACCTTCATTTTAGTCGTTGCAACATAACATATAAGAATCCTAAAAAAACTCGAATTTCTTTCCACTTAGGGAAAGAATAGCAGGAAAGTTACTCAAGAAATTGATCCTAACTTCCGAATTCTTATGTTTTGCATAATTGTTATAAATAGTAAAGAATAAATTAAGGGAATTAACACTCAAAAAGTCTTTAGTCTAAAATTAGAATTAAAATTACCAACATAAGTACTCTACCACACACTTTAGACATAACTATCTTACTCTCCTCACTTTAACTCTATATCTGATCAATAAATTATTTGCAACATCTATTCTTAATTTCCTCATTTGACAATTGGTGTGCAATAGTAAAAAATAGTTTCATACCAGAACTCTTAACCACAATATCTGTATCGTAATATAGTTCCATAATTTTCTCCAATAAATAGCATTCAATTAAGTCGCTTGAAATTGATTAACACACCTTAATTATCACATCTTCAGCCATAACAAGTCTTATTTCTTTATCATGATCTGAACACAAATTTCTTGCTCTATCTAGTAAGGGCCCTTTCAAACCATTTCCTAGTAACTAATGTTTATAACATCATATACTTATGCTAGAGTTCCTATAAGTTTCGCGGCACTCTATCTGGAGATTGTAGGTTGAGACCCATCTGTTAACAGCAAAATTAACTATTGCAGTGGATTTAATATTAAATTGAGGGAAAGGGTCCTTATAAGGGCATCCATTGTGTGGATCCATTCATTCAACACAGGGAGTGACCATATTTTCAGTATTTGAGTAGTCAAATCATATATTTGCAATAACTCCGATACTTATAACTGCGGTTCTTTGATCAGTTTCTAGAGTGACTTTGCTGCAATAATTTAATTTTCCTCTTCCTACTGTTACACCTCTTCTCTTTTTTATTTATGAAATTACTTACATTATCACTTTGAACAAAATCTCAAAAGCATGCGGTTCCTTCAATATTCGATGCAAATTAGAGTAAATCTATGTTAAGTTTATATTGTACTGCTTTTTTTTGTAATTACTAGCCCTTGGTTAATATTTGATAGGCTCTTTAACACTCAGTTAGATTTTCTTCAAGAGTCAATTTTTTCAATTCCTCTTCACTCTATTCCTAATATCAAAGAAATACCTTTGTACTTGTCTTGTACTCCTGCTCTGGAAAGAACATTAAATTTAAATATGGATTTTTTGGATTGATAATTAAATGTCTTAAAATGACGGAACAAAGATACTCACAAAAGATCTAAAATCATATTTTGCTTCCAAATGTTTGAAACTCCTTCTATACGCAGCTCTCACTTTTCTTTATGTGATTGATGTAAAATTGCTCCCCATTCAAGATTTACTATTCTAACTTCTTCAAACCATTTCTAATGACTACAAAAGATGGCCGATGAGTCAAATCTCCTGTCATTTCAGTCAGTAGCTTTTAGAAAATAGTTGAGTATCCCTAACTAGCCAATGATTAAATTCTTTAACTAATCTATCCTAAATCAACTTATTTTTTTGCCCAATTATAATAGGCTGCAGAAGCTATTTTCAATATTTTCATATAGCTTACAATTTTGGCTTGCTAGTTCTAATAAAATTAACCCTAATGTAAAGACATCGCTGTTATTTTTTATGTTTTGAGGGAATTAACTTTATTATTTCAGGTCTATCAATAATTCTGGAGGAGCTAAGTAAAAATCATTAGATAACTAAGCCTTTTCATATGCATCAGGACTTCCACTTATGAAATTGTATTCCTTTGTTATTTAAATATTTTACGATAAGCTTGATGTTTTGTTCATCATCCAAATAGATACTTTAAGTTTTCAGGTCCCCCTGATATTTACCTTACTCTTCTAAATAAGCACATGCATCAATAATTTAATAAGCAATGTACCAAAGCCGAGATTCTGTAAAAAATTGAGATTGAGTTATTCTATTTTTTCTAAAACATTTACATTCTCTCAGCTTCTTGATTCAGAGTCTTTGAAAAATACTCACCTGTTATTAGTATTTCTGATAACTCAGAACACCTAAGTGTGTTGTCTTAAACACTGATATCAATTAACTTCACTAAATTTTTGTGAGAAAATAGACTTCTGCTTTAATAATAACTCTATTAATTATCCAATTATTCTTTCGAAGTGGCCATTATTCTTTTTTGAAATACTGTGACATTCTATATTAATCATTATTCTCACTTTGTTTTCTTTGTATTATAAAACTTTGATGTCTCCAAGTTAGAGATGTTTAATGTTTGAGTGAAATATGAAGTTTTTAGCAATTTGTTCTGATTTATCATGAGTGAGGTTTTCTAAGAGATTACCCATTATAATTTTATAATATGATATATAACAAATTATAATTAAATTATTTGAACTATGATTAATATTGAGTTCAAAGGCCTTGAGTAAAAGAGATAGCAAAAAGTAGTTGATCATCAATATATTTTTAGATTGTAAAGGCACGTGTTAAAGGGTTAGGGAAACAATCAAAAATTGATGAAAAACATTAAAATCCTGAATAATTAAAATCAAAATCTGAATAGAAACAAACAACGCCTGAACAACAGCAAACAAAACCTGAATAGAAGCAAACAAAACCTGAATAAAAAGAAACAAAACCTGAGGAAAATAAAGAAAGGGAGTTCATGAAACTTGTTTTAAATTTAGCAAATCCAGCAGATTATACAAAACCATTACCAATTATTCAAAAGAAAAAGCCTGACATTGGATAAGATTCTGAAGAAGAAGAAGAAATTCCACCAATTCAAAAGACGGACTTTCTATCCACTGCAGAGTACTAAGAGTTAAAAGACAAATATTCTGATTACAATATTGGAGAATTAGTCCTTCGATTCCCAAATCCTGATTGCCCTAATATATAGAATAGGCCTGTTAATATTCGTGAAGCAGAAATGTAATATTTTATTTTATTTTAGAGTATTTAATACATAATTGGCTGTTACTGCAGATGGAGGCATAGCCTAATCGACGTTACTTATTTAACGTTAGGGTTTTTTGGCCTCTTTTTTGTAATTGGGAGAGTACATTGAGACAGATAGACAAAAATTGAAAGAAATAAATTAATCTAAATATAAGGAGTCATTAAAGAAAAGCTCTACATTAAATAGTGCAGTGAATAGGGACATTGTTAAATATTAAGAATATTGGGAACAGTATAGATAAGTTAAAGATACTAGTGTGGATGAAATAATATAAAAAGAATCAGAATAAATACAGCCTACAAGTGATGCAGTCAATACTGAAATTGATAAATTACTTAAATTGATTGAGCTTAAGAATGATAATTTAAAAAGTTACATCAATATTTAAAAACAATATTGTGGAGGAGGATTCCTCTATAAAAAATGGACAGAAGATAAAAGTGATTATGATTGGATTTAAATTGGTTAAACACCAAATGATTTTTTAACTCTAATTAGAATGACTGTTATTACAAAATTATCGAGAGATGCTTAATTTCATTGTAGATAATTTATCAGTTCAGATGATCAATACATTTTTGTTGTGTTAAAGAGTAAGTTAGAATCAATCAAATTTTAAGCAGAAACACAGAGAATGTAAAAATAATATGAATTGGGTTTTGCTGATATTCTCTCTCTGGAGCCTTGCGACTCAGCATTAAGACCTTTGCGGCTAAAAAATTATCTAAGGGATCCAGATTTTATTAAAATAGCCCCAGAATTTATTGAATAAAAAAAGGAAGCACCTAAAAAAAAGCTAGCTAGAATTGACAGTGAAGCTCAAAAATTGTATTAAATAGCTCTAAAATGGGGAGATTAGGAATTAAGAGCCTAATGTGTTCTGGCCTAAAAAATTCTTGATCCTTTGATAGAATAAATGGCTAAAGATCTAAAAATAAGTTTGCATTCAGAAAAAGTTTAAATAGCTGATGATAAGCCCTTAGCTAGGGATGTATGGGAAACTTATCACATATATCAATTATATTTGATAGACTACCTTCAGAGAATATCTGCCTGTAAAAACTGTCCAGAAGTTTAGGCCAATAAAGGATTCCTATTTAAACTTGTCTTTAGGAAGGCCATTGGTGATCCGAATGAATTGTATTAATAATTTAATCGATCTTGGTTCAAGGATTCGATTATTTTGCCAAATTTATGGGATCGTTAGGGTTTAGCTCCTATGGCCCCTTACGAATAATATTTTATAACGAAACCCAATGAAGGTTTATGGAGACAATATGAAGTAAGTGAAAAGGGACATAGATCTGAGTTTATGAATATGGAGAAATTGAAAATTGCAAATGCAGCAATAGGTAAGTTTTTGAATCTCAAAAAACTAATAGAAAAAGGCTATATATTGAGTTATTTTGCACTTCATGATCCTTATTAACTAATGGGTTTGTCTAAAGCAAGCATGATCAAGCCATTAATTGATTTAGAGTTAGTAAAAGATACTCCAAAAACTAAAGGACAAAATAGCTTGCTTGATTTGTTCGCATCGTTGAAGGATGAAGCAGAGCCTTCGGATTTTGATAGTGACTGTCTTTCAGACGAATGTAAATTTCATTGGCTTGCACCAACCTAATTGCCAATAGATAGTATAAGAGATTATTTTGGTGAAAAAATTGCTCTATACTTTCGCTTTTTATAATTTTATTCACAACAACTTTGGAATGTGGTGGTAATGGCAATTATATGCGAAGCTGTAATCGACAATACAAGTGGGGATGCAAAAAAGGCATTTATCATAATTTTTGCAGTAATCCTCATCTCTTGGTCTAGTTATTTTATCTGTCATTGGAAGAGACAAGAAACTATGTTTTAAATATAATATGGATAAAATGTTTAAAGTGAAGCAAATGAAATAGAAAGGCCAGCTTTTGAGGGTAGTTTTATTAGATCAATAATTACTGATAAATTGAATGAAGAATTTTATCCAGGATGGAAAAAACAGATTAAGTTACTATATTCTAGTTTTATCACACTAACTCTTGTTGCGATGGTCATAGCCAGTGTCATTGGAGTCTTTATTTTAAAAAAGTATAATTATAATTAATTAGTTACCTTTAAGAAAATTATGAGGACAATTAATTTTTAGTTTCATTTGTTCCTTCTATGATAAATGCCATTGTAATACAAATTTTCAATGCAATTTACTTTAATATTTCTAATTAATTAAACGATTTCGAAAATCATAAATATGAATCTACATATGAAAACAGTCTTATTACAAAAACCTACACCTTCACTTTCATTAATACATTCAATTGTTTAGCAATTATTGCTTTTTTAAATGGTTAATTCCCAGCACTGAAATTATGCAAAACAAATACAGGTGAAGATTGTTATAAGGCTCTAAAAAATTAAATGGTTACAATTTTCATGGTAAATTTCGCTAAAACTCTCCCCCAATTAATTACTCCATGTTTGAAAACATTCCACCGTGGACAATCAAAAAAAGCAGATGAAAATCTTGTCTCCCATGAATTCAATGAAATTGATGAATTTATTGAGAAACAATCAGAATTAGAACCTTATGTTTCCAATGCAGAAGTAGATGGACTTATGAATGACTACATGGAGTTAATAGTATAGTATGCTTTCTTATAACTTTTTGGACTAGCTTTTCCATTATGTTATTTTATTGCTTTTCTTACGAATTGCACTCAAATTCATGTAGATAAACTAAAGTTAATACATTTCATGTAAAGACCTATACCTACTTCTGCTTCAGACATTGGAAATTGGATTTGGATAATGGAGATTATATCATTTTTATCAGTATTTTGTAATGCTGGATTGGTTGTGTTCACTTCTGGAATAGTTTAACCTGAGTCTCAGTCAGCCTCTTATGCAATTTTCGTAATTGTTTTCCTTGGGCTCAAATACTTTTAATCCTTCGTCATATCTCCTATTCCTGAGAAGGCCAATTTAATTTTGACAAGACATAAATTCGCAGTTGATAGAGTTCATAGGGGCATGAGAGATAATAGTAAATCGTATTATGTTGGGAAAATGAGAGAAACCATTGAAGGAGTAAGTTATGGAGAAGTAGCTAAAATGAAAAAAGATCATTTGCTAAAAGAACCTGAGGTTATTTTAGAATTAAAGAAGTGATTATAATAATTAAAATGAGTAGTTATTATTCAACATAACTTTGTTCTATTCATAAGGAACCATTTACTAATATGTGTATAGATACGAAGTGTCTCACTCCACTCTGTCCAGAATGTATTGAAGTGCACCTTCGAGAACATAAAGGAAGCAAAATTGATAGTTTGAAATAATGTAGAACTAATTGTTCAAAAAAGATAAGAAGTACTATTAACGACATGAATAAAATCCTTCAATAATAGGAAATGTAAACACTTCAAAATTAATAACAATACATTGAAACTTGCAAAAATGCTCTATAACAAATTAAATAATAAATTATCGAAATCATGGAAATCTACATTAAATAGCTTCTTTAAGATTTTGCGTCTCAATTAATAAATACATATAAAGTATCCTTTATGTTAATTAGGATTCACAAATTAAAGAAGTTTATATTAGAATTAAGAATTTAATTTAACAACTTGATGAATTAGTTGTTAAATTAGACAGCTAAACAGAATACTAAATAGATACAATAAAAAGTATATTTCTCCTCAATACAAATCAATTATTGTAGTCCTCCTAAAATGAATCCTAAAAAGAGATACTCAAATTATGTATTTTTCAATATTTATCACAGAGTTTCCGATTCTAATAGTTTCTCGAAATTTAAGTAGCAAATTGGAAGAGCTACTCCAATAGTCAATCTAAATATAAATTAAATAGCATATGCAGACCATTGTCTAAACTGATAGCAATCAAGATATATAAAATATTGATAATATGATGAAGTAAACACCATCAGTTTTAAACACTGAATCAACCATTATCAAGGAGAAAAAATATTCTGAATTTCAAATTCAAATAGACGATTATTTTCTTCCGAACACACCAAATAAATATTTACATTATTTTAAATTTAATAGCAATGAATTAAATTTGATAAACCTTTAAAATCCTAAAGAGAGAAAAAAAATAACTCTGTAGAATAATTTTGTAATTCCTGTTTTTCATTAATCTATCATTACTAAAAATGGATAAATATATTTATTAGGTGGATCACTAATAGATAATAATTATCCAAATCATAAGTCAAATAACATTTTCATACTAGATAAGGATAAACTTCAAAATGTTGGAACAATGATTAAAGGAAGATCTTCTTAAGGCTGTGTTATCATTGATAATTACATATATTCTATTTCTGGTTTAGGGTAAAATCAAATCTAAGAAAAAAGTTGTGAAAGATTTAATTATGCTTTAAGAAAAAGTGAGTAAATTTAAGACTGTTTATATCCCTCAGTAGCATCTTGTTGTATTAATTTTAATGACTAATATATTTATAAATTTGGAGGATTATATGATTAAAAATAGGTTGGTTTCATAGAAAGATTCAATTTAAAAGACATGATATGGTAGGCAATAGATCCAGATATTTTATAAAAAGAGTATAAAATTATTTAATATTAGTGCCCCAATAATAAAAGGTTTTAATTAATTTTCAGCAGGTTTATAAATATCACCTAATTACATCATGATTTTTGGAGGATATGATTCAAATTAATAAAGCACAGCTTAAACACTTCTATGTTTTATTAAGAATGATTAACATGTTCTACAATCTGTTAATGTGAAACCGTTAAAAAACCCTGGAGGATTTTGGCATTAATAATGTATTATTTATAATCAAGAAATCTATGCAGTTCAGAATTAAGAAAATAAAGAAGGAGAAATAATAGAATTGAAATAGATTTTAAAATTTAAAGATAGATGGTAAACAGTATGAATAAATATTTATGAATATTTATATTTCTTCATTTTGGTTCTGAATGTCCAACACTTTTACTTGCTTCATAATGTCCAAATTCAGATGGTAATCTATAGCTGCCAGGAGCAGGAGTTTAATCTAAAGTTTATTAAATTAGTACATTTTTCACTGGAACCTGTTCTTCTTGCTTCCTTAGGAAAACTCCTAACATTAGAATCATGGAATTTGGATACAAAGTATCTTCCGTCCTAATCATGTATTGAAAATAGCATACCTTTTACATTCCAGTTTTATCTAGTCCATACTATCCAGGTCCTGGTACTTTTGTGGCTACTATTAACTAACTTAATACAATAATCATCAGTGAATCTTTTAGAGCTTTTAGGATTAAAGAGTGTGGCACATGAATTGTGAAATTTAGATATTGGATAACGACCCTTCTCATTAATTGCTGGTAATGGTTCATATCTTCCTGGTCCTGGCACATTGACACTGCTTAAAACCAATGAGCTCTTCTCAGGTTTAGGTCTCATTGTGTATCGAATATCACTAAGAGTAGTACCCAATTCATAAGTTCCAGGTGCTATAATCAAAAATTTCAATACCAGGAGTTTTTAGATTCAGAGTACCCAATATTCCAGTCATAGCCATCTAATCTCTACTAACACCAAACTTGTATCCTTTATTTTTCTTAAGATTGAGTTAAATGTCGCTTGCCATTGTGTATTATTGAGGGGATGGGCTTGGAACTACAACTTTTGTAAAATCCAACCTATCAATTAGTATTAAATAACTTTGATCCCTTTCCTATTCCTGCTGCTCTCTTTTCTATTACTGATGGAAGATTATAATAAGCTTATTAGCAGCTAAAAATTAAATGTACGATTCTACAATGTTGGATTTGCTAACTTTCCAAATCTTTCTGATTTAGAGAATGTCCATAAATTTTTGGACGGACTCAAGTTCAGTGGTGATTGGCAAATCTATTGACAGGTTGACACAGTTATTGACATTATAAATTTATATATAATAAATCACAAATAATGCATTGCTTCTTCAGCCAGATTTTTTTTATCATCAATTATACCTTTATTTTTGTTGATATTCTTTCTAATTTACATTTTCTTTCTGTATTTCTTTTGTACAATTTTCTATATTTTTTGATTATCTAATTCATTCATTTGATTGAGATTTTTAGGAACTCCTACTTCCTATTATTTTTATGTTTATTATATCTCCTATATGTCTTATTTTTAATTTTCGTCATCACTGTCAGGTTAAACTTCATTTTCTTCATCATCTTCATCATCTTAATCATCTTCATCATTTTCATCGTCTTCATCTTCAACTTTTTAATCTACTTCATCATCTTCATTTGAATCTTGTTATTCATTTTATAAATCATCATTTTCTGAACCATCACTTTCCTCATCTTATTATTCTGGTTCCTATTCTTTTTACTCTTTTTATGCTTCTTCTAAAATGTCTAATTCCTTTTAATTTCCCAATTCTTATTTTATAAATCCAGATGCTTTAACTTCATGATCGAGATGTTTAACTATATTTATGTCCTTTAATTTAAGATCTGAATGTAGTTCTGCTTTGTATCTCCTTTAGAAAAATGTGTTTATGCAATCGAGATCTCTTTCGAAATAGAAATCTGCATTCAAGTGTTGTGTTGAAACCATTTAAGGAAAATCAATTACAACAATTTTTAATTGTTCAGTGATCATTAGATTAAATTCATTAAAATCAGAATGAATCAAACCATGGCTGGCAAATTTCTCGAGTAAACTTATGCATTAATCGAATACACCTTCAACATCTCCTAATTCTTGCACACTACATAATGTATATCCATCAACATAAGACATTACAATGGCATGTCTATTCCAGTCATAAGGCTTGGGTGTTGGAAACCCATTCTTATAGCAAGCTTCCATATATGCAAACTCTTTGATACTCGCCAATCGACTTAAATATAACCAATTGTATTGAGTTCTATTTTTGATGTAATCTCTCTTATTCTTAATATTTCGAAATGAAGTTCTCCCCAATCTAGCTAGCTTCAAGATCACGAAATTGCCATCTTAATTGATGCATTTATAGATGTCAGATTCCTTTCCAACACCAACTTTACCAATAACTTATACAACAGTTCCTCTCTTAAAAAAAGCACTTAATGCTAAGAAATCATAACCCAAATATGTTAAGCGATATCCATCATCTAATTTAGAATAAGTTAATACATTTCTTTCCATCATGTTAAACTAATTTGTGTTTCAAAAGCTGTTGCAAAATTTAATATGCATTAGCTCTTTTAACTTTAGAAATTTTCTCAATCAAAGAAACCGGAACATACTCATGATTTTTCATTCCCATTTCGACTGCTACAAGTACGCGCAATTCATCCTTTGTCAAATAAGCCAGATACTACAATAGTCATAGATAAATATATTACAGATGTGTCTAACCTCATATTATAAATTAAATTATTTTTTTTATCAGGGTTTTTGATCAAAAGACATTAAAGTATATGCAAATTCAATAAATAGTTAATATTTTTAATCCGTTTTCATGATTAAGTACCTACTTTTAGTAAGTTTAATAACAGCACCCTTTGCTTAGTAAGCAGAGGCAGTAGTAACCCATTATGACTTGGATGGGAATTTGATTGAGAGCGATGCGAGTTCATAAGTGAGTGGAGACCTTGATGGCATGAGTTCAATGATGATGAACATGTAAGAATCTGACTCATTGAATATGGCAGATGACACAATGGCAGTGGATTCTGTAAAAGAAGAGAGCCTCTAATCACAGAGTACAGAAGAGGTAAGTAATTTTGATAATATTTCTTCCGGAAGTGCAGAAATACCTATGGAAACTGAGTCTCAAGTAGTGGACTCTACTTCATAAAATTCAGTAGATATAATGAGTCCAATGATGGAGAATGAATAATAATCTAGTGAATAACCTGAGAGTAACACAATCGATGTTAATTCTATGGATCTCCCAAATAATGACGATCCAAATATGGCTATTGAGAGCAGTGCTACTGATTCATTGATGGCTTCACCAGATATGGATAATGGCTTTGTTTAAGCATCTATCAAAAATTAAGATGGCGGAAATGGAGATGAACATTCAGGGGAAGAGCAACAGACAGGAGAAGAACATCATCAAGATCATTAAGGGGAAGAAAATCATCAGGATCAGTAAGGGGAAGAAAATCAACAAGGAGACAACTAATAATCATCAAATGATGATGGTGCTAATGCAGATAATAATAACAGCGAAGAAAATCATGAAGGTGGAGATCCTTAATAAGGAAATCATCAGGAAGGAGAAAACCATGAAGAATAAACATAAGGAGATCCATAACATGGAGAAGATCATCCATCAGGATAGGAATTGGATGCTAATGATTTATTTATGTCTTCACCAGATTTGGAACATGGATTTGTTTAAAGTTCAGTAACTGATGGGGAACATGAAGGAGAAGATCAACAGGGTGGAGACCATTCAGGTGAGGAATAACATGAAGGTGAAAATCATGATGGTGAACACCATTAAGGTGAAAATCACAGTGAGAGCAATTAAGGTGAAAATTAAAGTGAAGGCCAAGAAGGAGAAAATCAAAGTGAGAATCATGATGGAGAAAATCAACAACATGGAGAAGAAAATCAGGATGGTACACAACATGGAGAAGAAAATCAAGATGGTGCACAACAACATGGTGAGGAAAATCAAGAAGGGGCACAACAACATGGAGAGGAAAATCAAGATGGAGCACAACAAAATGGCGAAAATTAAGAAGGAGGGCAACATGAAGGAGATCAGACATAAGGAGATGGATAATTATAATAATCTGAAGCCAAACCAGCATTAGTGTAAGGTAATTGCATTATTATTTATTCTTAATGTAATTTCAAGGGAGAATCCTTAGAGGCATGCAACAGTCTTAGTGAAATCGAGTATTAAAATTATAAATAATAGGAATTTCAAGGCAGATATTAAATCTATCTACATTCCAGATGGACTTGGTTTGACTGTATATGATGGAGAGAATTTCACTGGAAAGACCCACAAATTTAAGTCATCATAAGAATGCCTTGCCAAACCCTTATCGTTGGCTTAATTAACCACCAGAGTATTAGCAGGATAAAACTTAAGAGCAAATAAGTGAAACCATAAATAAATATATAAAATATGAATTTAAAAAAGTCATCTATTTTGCCTATGCCACTTTCATAGAAATTAGAAAACAATAATGAAGAATATGAGAATAGAGTTACCTTGAGATTATATATTGAAAAATTGCTAAATCAAAGAGTGGGCAGGTAAGTTATCATTTATATAGATATGTTGAAATGATTTCAGGGATTGCTAGCTTAGCTACTTGTGGGATATATATTGTTTCTTCATATTTTAATTCTTTATCATGGTTGACTACTATTGATACTGTAGTTTGTTCGCTTTATTTAGCTGAATATCTCATTAAATTATTTGCTGCATAACATAGAATTCAATATATTTTTCC
>JMSD01000048.1:187072-254766 GCA_000715435.1 Paramecium caudatum
AGAAGGTGAGAATATGAATTTAAGTAATTTTATACCTAAACTTAGATACTGCCGCTTAATAAGTGTTAGATTAGGTTAATGATTAAATTTAAATGATGAAAGAACAAATAACTAATATAAGGAATAGCTTAGATCATCAAGAAAATGAAATAGTTGAAAAATGTAGGAAGGCTATAAAATAAGAATTAGCAACCTTAACTTGAATTTTCGAATATATATATAAATCAGTTTATTATTATATTCTCTTTTTTAAATTTAATGTTATTAAAATACATAAGGTATTTTCCTCTGTTAATAAGACTTAATACTATTCTAATTCAATGTTTCTTTCTTGCGATTGAAATAAAAATGAATAGAAATTGAAGAAAGATTATTGAAATTTATAAAATGTATCTTTCTTTATAAAAATAAAACTCTAATGATTAAAACTTTAGATTCTGATGTTCTTTTGCTATTAGGCATTTAAAGGTAGTGATCCTTTATTTAGTAAAGCTTAATTTCAACATATAGCATGTTATCGTTTTTAGATTTTTTCATAATTATTAATGAATAGCAAAACGTTTGTACTACTATTGCTCGCAACTCTTTCAGTGAACTGTTAGCTAGTTGTAGTGTCACAGTCGTTCACTGAAAAAGATTTTAATGATCCTCAAGGTAAAAACTAAATCATAATTATTTAGGCTGGGCTGTTGGAGGAACTAAAGCTGCATTCACAGCTTGTTCAGGAACTAAAATATTTGGAGGGTATATGTCCTTTGGGGGAAGAACAGTGGCTAGCAAAATCGTTGAACTTCCACCACATTCATCAATCAACTTGAAATTACAATTCTGGAAGTATATCAATATACTAGTATTAGGATTGATTCATGGGATAATGAATAAGCTTTCATTTTTGTTGATGACTAGCTGGTTTGGGCTTAAAGATTTTAATACAATGAAGGAGAACTGTATGTGGAAGAGGAGGAGATTGGAAGACTAAAGTCAACAATCTTAGTCTGAATATAAGACATAATGGACCAACAGCTGTTGTTGTTATTACATCAAACTTAGATGAAGGGGCAGAAAATGTAATTTATTTTTAATCTTAGGAATCATGGGGTATCAGAGATTTCGTAATGTCTGTTTAAAGATGTCCAGAAGGTTGTTCAGCATGTTAAGATGGTGACACAGTTGAGATGTGTAAATTCTGGAATTCTTTTTTTAAATCATGGAGTGCAATGGATGCTACATTTTTGGGAAGTGAGGGCTGGACTATAGACGGAGCGAAGGGAGAGTCAACTGTATGTGGAGGTGATTCTTATATTTATTGTAGCTGTTCCTTTGTTAGGTGGATATGAAAAGTTTGCTGGTAGAGTTGTGATTAGTAATACTCTTAAAATGAAACCACATTACAAATTGAAGTTAAAGGTTCTTTTAGCAAAGATAGACTCTTGGGACAATGAGGCTTTTCAAATTAAAGTTGATAGCAAAGTTGTTTATTAAAGAAACTTTTAATATAGTGAGGGATATTGGGGCAAAATTTGTGGTAACCCAGTGTTTGATTGGAAATCAATGTTTGCTAGAATTGAATTCGATGTGGAACATACTGGTGAGTAAGCCAAAGTTGAAATTACCACAAGTCTAGATGAGGCTTCAAACAATGAATCATTTGGTGTCAGAGATTTGTATGCATTCTATGCTGCATGTCCAGATAATTGTGCTGAATGTACAGGACCTAAGGATGCTGATTGCAAAAGTAATTAATAATTAAATTTAGAATGTGCTGCTAATTATGTGTTATTAGCAGGAAGGTGTTAACCATTAACGAATTTTGTTCTCTTAGAATAATCATTCTTAGAAGATAAATTCCAATCAATCAATGGTTGGGTTCTTAGTGGAAATAAGGGAGGAAAATAGATTAATGAATGTGCTGGCAAACTTATGGTTGGTGGTTTTGATATTATGGGTGCAGGCGCATATGCTAAAAAAACATTTGATATTCCATCACATAAGAGAATTAAGATATAAGCTAATGTTTACAAAATTGATTCTTGGGATGGAGAATATATGTTGGTAAAAGTTGATGGTGCTGATGTATGGAAATAATAATGGTCTACTTAAACTGGTGGTTCAAATGTTTGTGGATAGAGTGTTTGGCCCGACGCAATTTTCCCTGTTGATCAAATAGTATATCATTCAGCACCTTAGGCAGAAATAGCTTTCACTTCTACCTTGGATCAAGATGCAATGGATGGTATAAATTTATATATTTCTAGAATCATGGGGATTCAGAGACTTCAAATTATTTTACGAACCAGCAGAATCATGTGCTATATTCTGTAGTGAATGTGGTTACAAAGGATAAACTTTCGTGATGTGTTCCAAGTCACCAAACCTGTCAAAAGAAAATTTCCCATATGAAATTAAATCCATTAGAGTTCCACCTTAAGGAAGAGTCACTCTCTATGAAAATTCCGATTATTAAGGCAAGAGAGTCACTTTTAGTTAAGATTAACCATGCATAAAAGGCTTAGATGTATTATGAATAAATATTTAAGCTATCATTGAGTGAACTAAGCGGTCATGTTGAAGGTGGATGGGTTGAAGTCCAATGAATTATTATTAAAAATCATACATTTGATTATCATATTTTATTTGTATATTTGGATACATATATTTTGATGGTGTCTGTATTCAAGATTTTATTTTCAAAAAGCGACTTACAAACTGAACTAGGGTTGAAATATATAAATCAAGTTATTTTAGAATAAATTTTTATTCGAAACAAATATTAATCAGAATATCAGACATAATTAAATTAATTTTATTTTTATTTTTATTTTTGAATTATTCTTAAAGGAATATCAAAATGACTTTTATAATGTCCATGCTTAAATTATTTATCTTGTCTTTTTAAGACAAAAAATAATGATTGACGATTAAACTTAAGGACAAATTTGTATTATAAATTTTAACGGTTTCATTTTATTCTTGATTATTAAAAATAATGACGATCAAAATCACAAGCCTTGTTCTGCTTGCAGTGACAATTTTCCAGGTGATCGGTGAACCAGTCGTGGTATCACAATCATTCACAGGAAACAAATTTGAAGACGCTGATGGTATTGGTTATTGTTATAGAAGGCTGGGTCGTTGGTGGAGCAACGGCAGGTATTACAACCTGTATGGGAGCGAAAATGTTTGGAGGATACAAATTATTTGGTGCAAAAGCAGTTGCTAGTAAGTTAATTGAACTGCCACCACATTCAACTATTAACTTAAAGGTTAATTTTTGGAAGTATATCAATATTAAAATTATAGGATTGACTCATGGGAAAATGAGAAGGCCTTCGTGTTCATAGATGATCAACTAGTTTGGACTTAAAATTTCTAAGTTAATGAAGGAAGAGCAGTTTGTGGAAATAGAGACGATTGGAAATCGAAAGTGAGCTAACTTGACTTAAATGTGAGACACTCTGGTCCAACAGCTATTGTTGTTATCACTACAAACTTAAATGAGTCAGCTGACAATGTATCTTTTTTTAAAAATTTAGGAATCATGGGGATTCAGATAATTTATTTTATCGGTTGAAAAATGTCCAGAAGGTTGCTCGGCATGCCTTGAAGGAGACACAATAGATTAATGTAAATTCTGGAATTCATTCCTCAAATCATGGAGTGCATTGGACGCTGGTCTATTGAAAGGTGAGGGATGGACAGTTGAGGGGGCAAAGGAAGAGTCAACAATGTGTGGAGGTTATTCATGTATTTATTTTTAGCTGTTCCCTTATTAGGAGGATATGAGAAATTCGGTAGCAAAGCTGTGATCAGTAATATCCTCAAAATGAAACCACATTATAAACTTAAATTAAAGGTTCTTTTCGCAAAGATAGACTCTTGGGACAATGAGGCTCTTCTAATTAAAGTCGATGGCAGAGTGATTTACCAGAGAGGTTTTTATTCTTCTGATGGATATTGGGGTAAAATTTGTGGAAACCCTGTATATGATTTTAAATCAATGTTTGCCAGAATTGAACTAGACGTTGATCATACTGGAGATCAAGCTAAATTTGAAATTACAACTACATTAGATGAGGCAGCCAGCTCAGAATCTTTTGGTGTAAGAGATTTGTATGTATTCTATGCTGGTTGTTCAGATAATTGTGCAGAATGTACAGGACCAAGAGATGCTGATTGCAATAGTATATTTAAATATATTTAGGATGTGTTCCCAATTATTCTTTAGTCTCAGGTATGTGTCAACCATTAACAAACCTTTTCCTCTTGGAGCAATCATTTTTAGAAGATAAATTCTAATCACTAAATGGATGGGTTTTGAGTGGAAGTAAAGGAGACAAAACTACTAATGATTGCTCAGGCAAGTAAATTGTTGGTGGTTTCGATATTATGGGGATTGGTGCAAGTGCTAAAAAAACATTTACTATTCCTCCTCACAGAAGAATTAAGATATAAGCTAATGTATACAAAATAGATTCTTGGGATGGAGAATATATGTTTGTTAAAGTTGATGGTGTTGATGTATGGAAATAATAATGGACCAGTTAAACTGGTGGTTCGAATCTTTGTGGATAGGGTGTTTGGCCAGATGCAATTTTCCCTGTTGATCAATTAGTCGTACATACAGCTTCCCAAGCAGAAATAACTTTCACTTCAACCTTAGATTAAGATGCTTCAGAAGGTATTCATGGTAATTTATTAAGAATCCTGGGGTTTTAGAGATTTCAGATTATGGTATGAACCAGCAGATTCATGTGCCATATTTTGTAGTGAATGTGGTTACAAAGGATAAACATTCGTGATGTGTTCGAAATCACCTAACTTGTCAAGAGAAAACTCTCCATCATAGATCAAATCTATTAGAGTCCCACCTTAAGGAAGAGTAACTCTCTATGAGAATTCAGATTATTAAGGCAAAAGAGTCACTTTCAGCTAAGATTAACCTTGCTTACAAGGCTTCGATGTATTATTATTAAATAATTAGCTCTCATTAAATTAATTGAGTGGACATGTTGAAGGTGAATGGGTTGAAGTCCAATGAACAATTTTTATTAAAAATATCATAATTTTAAGATCTATAATTTCTTAGGCAATTTGTAATGTTCCAAATCACCTAACTGGCAAGAAAATTCCCATATGAAATTAAATCCATTTGAGTTCCACTTTAAGTAAGAGTCACTCTCTATGAAAACGTGATTATATGGACAAGAGAGTCACTTTTATTTAAGAACCATGCATTAAAGCTTAAATGTATGATAATATGTTTTCATTGTCTTAAATGAGCAGCTATTTTGAAGGGGGAAGGATTAAAGTTATAAAATTGATGAAATAATATTTATGAAAATTCTAATAACATACATTTTACAGTTCATTCTTTAATTTATTTTAAACAAATATTAATTAATATATCAGTTTATTTATTGGTTTTTAGTTGATGTATTTTTTGGTATAATGCTCATTAACCAATTAAATAGAACCCATGTTTCAAGTATTAATATTTATTTAAGGTAGTTGCAATATGCTACATCCTTTTGTTTTGATTCATATATAACCATCTATATCTTGATGTAATTCATTAAGTTCTATTATGGTTTCGAGGTTCTCATTTGAATTGATGAAAAGATAATAAAAATTAATGATCCTGCTATAGGTAATGGTAAATTTTATAATATAAATTATCACCGTTTTTCAATTTTTTTGATTATTAATTATAATGTATAGCAAAACCACAGTCCTAGTGCTATTAGCGCTGGCAACAATATAGGTTTTAGGTGAACCAGTGGTTGTGTCACAATCATTCACTGGTAACGACTTCAATGATGCCGATGGTAATATTTTGATTAATTATTAAAGGTTGGGTTGTTGGAGGAGCAACATCAGGACTTTCAGCATGTTCAGGAACAAAATTATTCGGAGGACATAAATTCTTTGGTGCAAGAGCAGTGGCCAGCAAAATCATTGAACTCCCACCACATTCATCAATCAACTTGAAAGTACAATTCTGGAAGTATATCAATATTCTAGTATTAGGATTGATTCATGGGATAATGAATAAGCTTTCATTTTCATTGATGACCAACTTGTTTGGACTTAAAGATTTTAATACAATGAAGGAGAAACTGTATGTGGAAGAGGAGGAGATTGGAAAACTAAAGTTAACAATCTTAACTTAAACGTCAAGCACACTGGACCAACAGCTGTTGTTGTTATTACATCAAACTTAGATGAAGCACCAGATAATGTAAAAAAATATTCTAATCTTAGGAATCATGGGGTATCAGAGATTTCGTCTTGTCAGTTGAAAGATGTCCAGAAGGTTGCTCAGCATGCTAAGAAGGTGATAAAGTAGAAAACTGTAAATATTGGTCATCATTTGCCAATGCTTGGAACTCTTTGGATGCTGGATAAATGGGTGCAGAAGGTTGGGCTGTCGATGGAGGAAAAGGAGACTCAACAATGTGTGGAGGTATTAAAGTTTTATTATGTGTAGCTGTTCCATTGTTAGGAGGTTTTGATAAGACTGGTGCAAGAACAGTTATTAGTAAGGTTGTTAAAGTTAAGCCACATTACAAACTTAAGTTAAAGGTTCTTTGGGCTAAACTCGATTCTTGGGATAATGAAGCTGCTTAAATCAAAGTTGATGGAAAGCTCGTTTATGAAAGAAGATTCTAATGGCATGAAGGATATTGGGGTAAGATTTGCGGATGCCCTGTATTTGAATGGAAAACAATGTTTGCCAGAACTGAAATTGATGTTGAACACACTGGTGATTAAGCTAAGGTTGAATTTACCTGCACACTTGATGAAGCACCAAACAATGAATCATTTGGTTTGAGAGATTTATATATCTATTATGCTGCTTGTGCTGATAACTGTGCTGAATGTACAGGACCAAAAGAAGCTGATTGCAAGAGTATTATTCTATTATATGATTAGAATGTGCAAACAATTGGGCCTTAGTTGGTGGAAAATGCCAAGCTTTACCAAACTTCATCCTTTTAGAATAATCATTCTTAGAAGATAAATTCACAGGAATTAATGATTGGGTTCTTACAGGAAATAAGGGAGGAAAATTAATCAATGAATGTGGAGGCAAATCAATGGTAGGTGGTTTTGATATCATGGGAGTTGGTGCTAAAGCTACTAAGACATTCAATGTTCCACCACATAAGAGACTTAGATTATAATCAACCATCTATAAAATCGATTCTTGGGATGGTGAATTCATGATCATCAGAGTTGACGGAACTGAAGTTTGGAAGACATCTTGGAATCTCTAAACTGGTGGTGCTAACTTCTGCGGTTAAGGTGTTTGGTGGGACGGTGTGTTCGGAATTGATGAAATCTTTAATCATTAAGCATTGAAGGCAGAAATCGTTTTCACTTCAACTTTGGATTAAGATGCTGCTGATGGTAATTGTCATTTTAATCATAGAATCTTGGGGTTTCAGAGACTTCAAGTTATGGTATGAACCAAAGGAACCATGTGCTATTTTCTATAGTGAATGTGACTACAAGGGTGCATCATTTGAATTCTGCTCTAAATCACCAAACTTCTAAAAGGACAGCATTCCACCATAAATCAGATCCATTAGAGTTCCACCATAAGGAAGAGTTACCCTTTATGAAAATACCGATTATGGAGGCAAGAAGGTAACCTACTCATAAGATTAACCATGCATTCAATCCTTTGATGTATTATTTGATATTAATTTTTAGTTCGCATTGCTTCAAATGAGTGGACACGTTGAAGGTGGATGGGTTGAAGTTTAATGAGAAAATATGGATTATTAACATTTATCATAATATTCATTTTAACCATTCTTCTATTATTCCCTATATTTCTGCACCTTTATCTACTGGAACATAATATCCTGCATTATTAATCGATACATATCTTAAGTTACCAACTTATTAGTAGTATCCTACTATTTTATCATTAACTTTCTAAATGGACAATGATTTTGTCTTGAAATCATCAATAATTTCACTCAAATATCTTAAAGTACTTGAAATAGGACAAGAAACATCATTTTATCCATTATAGACTAATACTTTGATTTTAGATTAAACTGTTTTCAGTTTAGGTAATGTTGTAACTGTAGGGAAATCAGGTGTCAAGGCAGCATATATTTCAGCTGGTTGTTTTTTATAAGCAATATCAGTTTAGAATTTAAAGCTTACTTTGGTTGAAAGTAAGTCTAAATAGTTATAGAGTGTGACAAACCAGGCTTCATTACCAGTTAAATGATCAATATTTAGGAGATCTATTCCGCCACTATATTAATGGAGTAAGTTAATTGCTTAATTTATTGTATTATGTGCAGCTAAATATTGCTTAGTTTCAATTTATTTCACTCCCTTTAATGCAAGTTTATCAAGAACTTATCTTTCTCTTGGTTCAATTAATCCCATATTTGAAGCATATGAAGGAATTTCAGTCAATAAACTTAATGGGTCGACATGTGCATTTCCTAAACCAATCCCTTTTAATGCCTTATTCAAAGGAGATGATGCTTTGTCAAGTGCTTCAGCAGCAATATTGACTATTTATCTACAAATTTTAATAATATCTACTTTGCTGCATATCCCTCTCCAAAGATATACCAATCTGATACATCTAATCCTGTAAATCCTTAACTTTTAACGCAACCATTAGTTCCTTTTATGAATTATTCAATAGCATATAGGAATTAATCAACTAATTATTTTGAGTTTTGTGGAATATCTGCATTTGAGGCATGTTCTGAATATCCTACTCCAACTACCAAATCAACAAATAATAAGTTAAAATCTTTATTCCATGTGTTTACATTCTTTTCCAATTCACCTTTTTTATTCAATCTTAATGGTCCTATTTCTAAGAAATTTCCTATTTATGATGATTATGTTATTAAGCCATTCAACCAGATTAAGGTTGGGTGATCTTTTAATTTTGTGACATCTGTAACACCCTATTAACCATAAAATATAAATGCTAATGCACTTTCTGAATCCTGAATCACATTCAGATATCCTGAGTAAATTATACTGTCCTTATTTAGTAAATCACTTATAGTTGTTGGATCCAATTTATTACATTATGTTGAAAGTGCTAACGTATATGAGACTATAAGTAGCACAATGATGTATTTCATAATTTTAATTATTCACATTACATCACTATAACCAGTGATATTTCTATGCTATTATTATAATTATGGATCAGAGTCTTTTTGAGTAACTTGGTGGAAATGGTTAAGTTTCTGATTTAATTGATAAATTTTACTATAAGGCTCTTTATGATCAGACTTTAAGAGGTTTTTTCTTAAAAGCTGACATGAAGAGAGTAAGATTGGAATAAAAAACATATTTTGCTGCTTTGTTTGGGTGCCCATTTACAGAGTATACAGGAAGGTAATCATAAAATAAATTAGAAATTTGATTGATGTACATAGAAATTTAGGGATAACTGATTTTCAATTTGACAATTTTTTAATTCATTTAAGAACCATCTTGATTGATATGAATAAATCATAGCAATTAATTGAACTTATCTTGAACAGAGTAAATAGTTAGAGACATTTGATTGTTTTTAATTGAAAACATGTAAAATATATATATATCATTTTCTTATTTGAATATCCTTTGCATTTTAAGCTTCTAATTCTAATTTAGCTCTTTTAATGGAAATTATATTTACTTTTATGCATCCACCATATTTTTTAACTTCATGTATTATAGGTCAACTCTCTTGGAAGTATCCGATTATAGGACATTTGTGGGGAATAACCATTTTGGTTTGTTTTCATTCATTTACCAATATATTCGATCATCAAATATTAATCCTTCAAGCCATGATCCAATTCCTTGACTTATTATCCTAAATTTCGAAATAATATTACTTTTATTGGTTTCCACTTGCATCCAATTCATAAATATCTACTTCAACTATATCATGAAGTTTAGCTGATTCTTAAGATTTGAAAAATGATGTGAGTTTTGACATCATTCCTTCTGGATTGAAATTGAAATTAATAATGGCTCTGATATTTGGGCCATCAATTTATGCTTTTCCTGACCAATTGATAATTCTATCCCCCATCATTAATCCTGTGAGTTCCATGAATGGACTTTTGGTACATTTGAATTCTACACCATTGTTAAAGGATACAGTAAATAAACCTTTTTAAACTCCAGTCAATGAATTTACAGTCTTATGGATATTTATCTCAAGATGATCTTTCCCATAAATTTTATAATTTTTTCCCAATATATAATAATAACTGATTGGGGGATCAAAACTTACTTACTCAGCATAGAATTAGGCACCATCTGGTGAGATTAACTGAACTTAAATAAATAGATACCTCTAATGTTTCTCCTACTAAAGGATCTAATGGGGCCTTCATTTTTATAATTTCACTATCAACATGAAGACCGGCTATCTATTAGATGATTACAAAAACATTACATAATATGTACATACATATTTCATCTATTCAATAACTGACATATTGTGACATTGATCGAGTAAGTAACAATAAGTGTTTCCACTATATATATTTCAAATAATACTGAGCAACACCATGTAAGAAACTTGTTTCAGTACACATTGAAACGGGTTTGCTGATCTGCAAAAGCGACCCAAAGTTACCACTAATGATCTTTGTCCCAATCTATTTCAGGATGCTTGCTGTTGCCTTTTAAATTTCTGAACTCTCTTCTCCATAAGATAAGTTAAATCCTCCTAAACATAAGAAACTACATTACCTTAACAATGAGCAGCCTTGTGTCTATGAGCAGGAGCTTTTTGGATGGCTTCTGTGTTCTTTTTTAATCCTAACCACATAATTTAAAAAAAAAGATTTAGTTTTAATAATATTATTCATTTATATTCAAATGCTTGTTTTTCCTTTCACGATTTTTCGATCAGAAAACTCATCTTGAATAGGAAAATAGTGTTAGTGATGATTGATCTATTCTTGTTTTTTTACTTTAGCCCTCTATGGAAAAGGACTATCGCCTATCTCCAAGACAGGTTAACATAGAATAGATTGTATAGATTATGGATTTATATTCTTCAATCCAGCTACAATCAGTTCTGCTGGTTAAGTGTCTGTTAATTGTTATTGTTATTTTGGTTAAGCTGAAACTATGAGACGTTCTTTTTTATTATCTACAGATTTCTGCCTTTATACTTTGTTTTCATCAACTTTAATTTCTTCTAGTTTATGTTATTTTATAATTTATTATCGCAATGCTTCATTTTCAATTTTGGCAGTAGTATTTTTTATAGATTGCCTATCTGCTTGTTAACTTTATAATTTTTGCTGTTCTTTTTTTAATTCTATTTTTAATTGCTCCTGTAGCATTCGTTCTCTTTCCCTTTGATTTGGCATACTACTTTGTACTCTAGTAGGAGGGGCATCACCCTTGTTTCGAGGAGCAGATGGATAATTTCCATTAATTGGTGACAGATTTCTCTATTCTTTAACTTAACCAGGTACTAAATTAATGACATAATACAAGCACTATGAGCTCTTTGGTTCATTCTTGGTTGTTCCGAAACTTTTTTAACTGGTTCTTCTTTGTAGTTTGATTTTGGTAGCTAAATTTACTATAATTTGATTGTTTATAGTAATTCAGCTTTAGAGGGTTACTTTTCTAATGAAGGTACAGACTTAAGATTATGAATAAGTAACTGAGATTAAAGAATTTGATTGCATGAGAGTCGCTTCATTGGTTATACTTGTATCATTTAAACTATTATCTACTGCAAATCCCTTGAATATTATTTTGGAAGACTTTCAAATAAGCCCCTCTATACCTTCGCACATAGTAATTATATATCGGGTGCCTTAAATGGTAATTTTAGTGTAGCCATTTCATAAATCACACATCCTAAACTCCAAATATCACTCATAGAATTATATGCTTCATTCCTCCAAACCTCTGGACTAGCATAGTAAGGTGTTCCTGTTTGAGTGTATGCAAATCCTTTTTTAGTTACTTTAGACACATTTAAATCGCCTAATTTATAATTACCATTAGAGATGAATATATTTGCAGTTTTTAGATCCCTATGTACAATTTTCATATCATGTAGTTTTTTTAAACTAATGATACTTGCACTAAATACCCTTTAGTTATTTAATATATTGCTTTCCATATTTCATGTTCAGGTAACAATTGATTTCCTGCTTATTTTATTTTTTATTGCAAATCTCCCTATGTTGCAAATTCCATGACTATGCAAAGCATGTTATCCTCTAGGAAGGCTTCCTTGTAACTAATAATATTGGGATCGTCAACGGATGCCAGAATCCGGACTTCGTTAAGCGCATTTTCTTTTTCTTTTTCCTTCAAATCAAATAACTTGACTTTTTTCATTGCGTAAATCTGCTAATCTGATTTCCGTAACACCTTAAACACTTAACTATATGAACCCTCCCCTAGACGACCCAAAATCTCGAAATCACAAATTCGACTAGACATTTATTTATTTATATGTTGTTATTTATCATTCATCATGGGGAATTTTCTTGAAATTCCATCCCTATTCTCCATCAAATTGAATCATGTAATCATGGTGTTTGAATAATGAGGGTCTATGGGATACGGTAAACAGAGTTATTCCTAACATCTTTGCAGTTTAATATAGGGTTGCCTCAACATCCATTGATACTGCGCTAGTGCATTCATCTAAGATTAGAAATTCTAATACCTAATATAGCAAAAACTGGTTTATGGTAGAAGAGTCTCGCCATTGCTATTCTTTACTTTTCGCCTCCACTCAATACATCATTCCAATCATTACACTTATCGAAACCTCCCTCTCTAACGACCAAATAATCCAAATGAACAAATCTTAGCAATTCAGTTAAATCTTCATCACTGACTTTCTTTCTTAACATCTATAATTTTGTATGTGGGTAAATGATTTGATCTCTCAAAGTACCAGATGGTAAGTATGGTCTCTGGGGAATGTAGAATAATTTATCAATATGAGGTCTGTAGAGTTTGCCACTTGAGATTGGCCACAATCCTCCTAAAATTCTAAATAATGATGATTTTCCACATCCATTTGGACCAGTGACAATACAATTCATGTTTGGTTAAATCTAGGTATTGATAATTCATACCTCGAATGTCATCTTTTATGCTAAAATATCATTATTTGGGGATATTATTGGTACATCTTCAAATTTGATTGTATTTTCTGTTTCAACTATTTATCCTCTATTCATGGATACAAGTGATTATTTTTATGCAAAATATCCTGGTTAATTCTCGTTACTTTGTAACATTGTTCTCATGTATTTACCATTAATTAGATCTTTGAGTACTTCATCTAATTCGGCTACTAATGTAGTATATCCTGCCAATTATTGGATTTCCTTATAAGATACAACTAATCTTCCGATTGCTTTGGCTAAATTAATTAGCAATGAAGAATTTCTGACATAATCACGTGTAATTGCAGATGGATCATTATTTACACTCTTAAGATACTCAACTCTCCTATCCCCAAACACTGGTAATCCAACAACGGCATATCCAACCATTACGGCGCCGTATTTAACTAACATACTATCGAACACTCCCATGTAGAGTCTCTTTAAGATAATCTATCCAGTATGTCCAATTAAATTGTTAAATGAATTTGTGATTCGAGTCTTCTCCCAAGCATGACCTCTATAGAATGCAATTTCTTCACTATGATACACCAAATCACTATGACATGCTCTATAATCTCCTTCCAATCTCTACTCTATGGCTGTTAATTTTCCAAAAGGAGGACTGAGGAATCGCAACATGAATCCGGATATCAAATAATAGAGTATGACATACATAGGACCCTAATAGCCAACCAATTCGGCTAACTTTCTTGAGAACATCACTATATCCAAAACTGGTTTTGAAAAATTGGAATAAATTTATGATAATGAATTTGCCCATTTTTCTATATCTGCGGTCAATCTCTAATCTGGGTTTGCGACTCTGCTATCCAAATTGCTCAATTGATAGAAGATCATGTCATTTAGGTAGATGTCATGAAAATGTTATGTTAATCTTCTCCTAAAACGAATTGCTAATGATTTATTCAAGTATTCTAAATATGAATTGACAAATGATGCAGGGATGGCAACAACTCCTAGTTTCAGGATTCTCTGCAGGAAAACGTTCAGATTTTATTCAATAATTGCTCGCACAATCTGTCCATTAACAGAGGCTACATAGATGCTTAAAAATGTTCTTGCTACTAACGAAGCTCTTTCATTATATCAATCATTACGTCAGCATTATTAAATCTAATATCTCTGGAGAGTGCAATCGAGGAATTACAATTTTTAAGAGCTTCAATATACGCTTAAAGAAAATTTTATCTACATTTCCTTTACCCTTCTTTTCTTCTCTCTTCACTTTCATGTTTTCTGTCTTTGACTTAGTCATTCTTATCTTGAGCAAGTACAGAATAACTGCAATAATAGCCCCAGATATCACCTCATATAGAAATTCTTCTTACCTTACGCTTAGTAGATTTCAGCATGAACTACTTCACATCCAAGATCTTGGATAGGACAGGAGGCATATAATATTAATATTTTAATATGTGTTTATTCTAAACACTATTTATCAACTTTTATTACCCACAATAATCTGTAAAAATTCTCTAAATTTCCTAAAATTATTTTAATGATATTGCTAATATTGTGTATGATTGTTATAACAAAACAACTTACACCAACTTGTGGAAAAATTAATCCTAAATTAGTTCATCAAGATTTCGCAACCAATTAACAAATATATTCTGGATACTTACCCATAAATGAGGAATCTGATTCCAAAATAGCATTCATTTTTTATGGTTCGAAGGCTGCTAGCAATCTCGAATAACTTGATAATTATTCGACGCTCATATGGTTGAATGGAGGACCAGGAACATCCTCCTAATTAGGCAATTATATTGAACTCGGTCCAATTTTGATGAATGAGAAAGGTGAACTTCATTTAAATACCTAATCGTGGTATCAGCGTTATAATCTGATATTTGTCGATTAACCTATTGGAGTTGGGTTTTCATATGCTGCATCGTTTGCCGAGATTCCTGAAAATATGGATTAAGTAGCGGATCATTTTATATTTGCATTGAAGGGTCTGATAAAAGCATGTTCTTTTGAGAGCCTTTCAAAAGCATCAAAGTGGTATTTTACTGGGGAAAGCTTTGCAGGAAAATATATTCCAGCAATAGTTTATGATATTTTGTAGGACTAAGTTCCAATCGTTAATTTGAATGGTATAATAATAGGAAATCCTTGGACTGAACCTAAAGCAATAATATCTGAAGTAACTTCCTATTAATATCACCTTGGCCTAATTGATTAATAGGATAGATAATATTTAGATAAGATTGTTCTCCGAGCAATCAATTAAATAGATGATGGAAAATTCGATCAGGTGGCTGACAATATTGAATTGTACTAGAAAGAATTTACTGCAAGAAGTGGTGGAATCAATTATTATAACATAAGGAAAACAGGTTCGTATGCAAAACATATGTTGTTATTGGAAGAATACTTAAATTCGAAGAAAGACATTTTTGGGTTCACATATAATTTTACTATACAATAGAATCTTCCAAATAGAAATGGAGATGTATATAAGAAACTACGTCTTAACTTGGGAGTAAGTGATGTCATGGAAAAATTAGAATTCATTTTATCAAAAATTTAAGTTGTAATATACAATGGTTAGAACGATGCAACTTGTACGAATGCAGGAACTCAGAGATGGGTTAATCGATTATTATATAAAGATTCGTAGAAATTTTATGAGAAGGATTTCTCACCAATCACTTATGAAAATAAAACGATTGGATATTAGAAATAGGCTGGAAATTTGGCATTTGTGATAGTGAATGATGCTGGTCATATGGTTCCCTTAGACAAACCTAATGAAATTTTTTATATTATTAATTTGTTTATTAAAGTTTGATATAACTTACAAATTTTTCTAGAAATTTATAGAAGCGAGTACTCTAAACCTATGTAGTAATAATTTTAATGGAAAATTAATTTGTTAACATTACTGAAGATGGAGGTGTTTAAAAAAGAATACTGATTGAGGGAACTGGTGAGACTCCTAAGCTGAACAATAGATGTAAGATCTTCTATACAGGTAAATTGGAGGATGGGACATAATTTGACACTAATGTTGGTGATGAGAAACCATTGAAATTTAAACTTGGAACAGCTGAAAAAGTTAAAGGTTTGGATATTGGAGTTTAGACAATGAAGAAAGGTGAGAAGGCTGAATTTAAATTGAGTTCATAGTATGGATACGGACAAGAGGGGGAAGAAGATAAAAAAGTCCCCCCTAATTCCAATTTAATATTTGAGGTAGAATTAGTTAAATTCAAGGAAGTTAAGCAAAGAAAGAAGCAAAGATGGTATTATAAATTTAAATTTAGGGAAATGACACGAGAGGAAAAAAAAGATAAAGCATTAGAATTGAGGGCTTAGGGGACGATGTATTTTAAATAAAAAGATTATGATTCTGCTAAAAAAGATTATAAAGAAGCATTAAATTATCTCCTTGATTGTGATACATAGGAAGGAAAATAGGTTTAAGCAAGTATACATACGAATCTATCAATATTATCTTTTTTACAAAAAAATTATTAGGACTCTATAAATCATGCAACCAAAGCCATTGATACTAATTCAAGCAATGAATAGAGAGTTAAGGCTCTTTACAGAAGAGCAGTAGCATATTAGAGTATTGGTGAGTTGGAAGGAGCTTAAAAAGACTTAAAAGCTGCTTATTAATTAGATAACACTAATTCAGCTGTGATTGAGGACTTGTAAATAGTTAATCAAGCACTGAAATAAGCTAGAATCAAAGAAAAAGAATAATTTTCACGAATGTTTTAATCAAAAGAAACAAAACATGTAGAAGAACCTCCAATTGTGAATTAGGAAACTTAAATATCTGAATAAATTATTAAATAATCATAGGAATAGTAAGAAGAATTAGAAACCTAAGCATCTAAATAAGAGGATTAAATTGAAATAAAGTAAGATCCTTTGCTTAAAGAAACCTGATTTAGTTTTTTATACATTTAATATATTTATGAATAAACAAACTTTATAAGAATTCAAAGTGAATATTTGTCATAATACATTATGTCCTGCTAGAATGGATTACATGATACCATTATAATAATTGATATAATGTTAGTATTATCATAGTAATTGTGATAAAAGAAGAAACTCAAATAATTATAAACCAATATTCATAAGTGAGAATAGCAATGAATTGAATGATTTTTGCAATAATATAATTGAATATTTGTATCATCCAAGAATATATGGTACATTACCATGTGTATTTTCAAAGTAATATGATTCTTATCAAAAGATCACAGAATTGCGCCATTAAAAATTGTCCCTTTCGCCATGATGAGAATCATTCTCAGATCAAATTTTAGTACAAACTATTTACCAAATTACATTAGGTAATAGAGAGTAAGTCAAAGGAAAATGATGTATGATTTATAAAGTAGTTTAGTAATTATTCTATTCTAAAAAATACATTCAAAAAACAGAATTTAACAAATTTGAAGATGCGTAAAATGAGTTCAAGTAATTTAAGGAAATCCGTTTAGATCTTATCACTTAATACATCTGTGCATTTCTTAATTCTTTGGGGGGAACTTTGTATATTGGAATTACGGATGCAGGAATTATTTAGGGCATAAAAATGAACAGAAAATAAATTGATGAATTTTAGCTTGACTTAGACAGCTGTCTTCGTCATTTTGATCCTATAATTCTCCCAAAATAAGTGGAGTTAAAGTTCTTTCCTATACTCAAAGATGAACTAATCATGATTCCTGATTGCTTTGTGATTGAGATTAGAGTCATAGTAGTGGATCCAAAATAACTTTACTTCACTCATCAAAATGAGGCATACATAAAAAGGGCTGCTTCAATCAATATGTTGAAGCCAAAAGAAATCAAGTAATTTATTTTCTAATTTTAGAGACCTGGTACTTCTTAAGCTCATGAGTTGATTATATATTATATAAATTAATTAAAAATGATGCTCATTGATCCATAAAACAAATTGCTCAAAACATAAATCATGGATTTAATTTCGTAATCCAAATTATTAATCTTCTAGCTAGAAATAAGAAAGAATAGTCGTTTCTAAAGATTATAATTATTCTTGCACAAAACTCACTTACAATCAAGGAAAACTCTTAGTATCATTTTCTTGCTTCAATTTTAAAGATATATTTGCTATTGCAGGTCAATACATGGTGGACAAATATTATAAAGGTAGTATCCTTATTCTATGTAGATTATGCTAGAGAAGAACCGGAGAATGGATTCAATTTAACATTATCATTTGATGTCAGCTAAGCTAAACCTGAGCCAAGAATTCCTAAGGATGCTGATGAAGCACAAAAAGCAGCTATTTAAGAGTTAAGATTATAAGTGAAAGCAGAGAATGCAAAACTCTTTGAAAGAGTGACATCTGACTTCTCTTAAATAAGAAGAAATTTCTATGCAGCTGCTTTTGAATAAGCATTTGATTAAATAAATAAGGGAGAAGGTGCAAATAAATTTAAGTATCAAAGTAGAGAAAATGAAACAGTGTATGTCATACCAGAAAGAGATGCAGTGAATATCTTTTATGAAGTATCCTTCTCTGACTTAGTTGATAAAACTTTAGCCAATCTTATCGTCACTGAAATTATTGATGCTAAAAAAAGTGTTAAGAATTCACCTCCAATTGCAAGAACTAATTATCAATCGTCAATTCTAAAATAAGCATTCCCTGAAGTTTCTGGAATCAAGGTAGATCCAAATTCTTAATTGATCACAATTACATTGTTTTAGAATCAGCATTTTAGTAAAAATATAGAATCATTGGCTACATTTTTATAAGGATTTAGGTAATAATAAATATAATATTAGATAATATGTTCATTATCATGTTCATGCATCAAAAACATATCTACATTCTAGAATAGTAAAAAGAATAAATGAATTTTAAAAGAGTTTAAAACAATGTTAATTCAATCCAGAAGTAGAAAAGAAGACAGAGGATTTGTATGGATCATCAACAGTCAAAGCATGATATATCAATGGACTGTTTAAAAAATAATATTTTATTGTTTATTTTGTTTAGAAAGTCATAATACTTGAGCAAAAGCTGACGATTCTCAGCATAATTTACTTTTCGTAAATGAAACATTGATCTTTCTGCCCATAACTTCTTTTCCATGAAGTAAAGCTGCTCCATTCAATGCTTCTTCTAAGGTTGACAATCTCACTAGTGCCATATGTTTTTATCTAAGTTAGAATGCTAATACTTATCAATATGTATGAATTTTATTGCTAAAATGTTTCCAATTCCTTTGAAGAGTTCTTTAATATAGCTTTCCTCTTCGCACATTTTTCCTTTTATATTACTTAAATGTAGAGTTTGGCTGGGAGGATTGAAAGAAATTGATTTACCTTCACTAAATCTGAATTAGACTTATTAAGGGATGAAAACTTAAGTTTAAGGAGATTGAAAAGGCAATGGGAATTAAATCTCCTAATAATTCGAGTAAAATATCTTTAATTTCTATCCAAAAAATATTTGATTATTTAGATGATCAAGAGCGTTTTAAGCATGCGACAATTTTTCGAATTGCACCAGGGCTGATGTTTTATGCTTAATATAGATAATTACGAAAACATTTCCGAAATTTGACAATAAATTAAATATGTTCAGAGCTGTTAGATTAGGGTTTGTGAGACCTCTCATATAAACAACTTTTGATGGTTGATTTTCCCTCAAAAATTGAGGTGATACATAAGTATAGGGATCTATATCTTAATTCTTTACTTTATCTTCTACTTCCGGAATACTAAACATGTATGAACTTAAATATGTGTTTTTTTCTGATGAAAATGCTTGCATGATATCCTCATCAATTGGATCATTTTCTGATTCGTCAAATTGGATTGACTTAAATGAGGTACATTAATGATGTTGGTAATTCTCATTCTCACCATCGTTAATAAATTCCAGCGATGTTTATATTTTCGAGGGTTCCCAATCATTCTTTGATTCCTACATATCCTACTTATCATTGAGACTAGCTCTTGTTCTTGCATTTCCAAAACTTGCCATTGATAGCCTAGTATCTTGAGTTTGCTGGCTATTTTATATATTTGGTTGACTATAAATCTTAGGATAGTATTCTTGCTCATAGAAATTCATAGTTTTTGTAGAATTTCTTTGCTTCATTGCGCTGTAATCTACTCCTCCAGAATTGTTATTTAGAAATGTGACACTCTGTAGAGTTGAATAATATCTATGATTAGATAAACATTTACACATTCATAATTGTTTGATCATACAATTAACAACCATTTAATTGTTATTATGATACTTTAGCCTATTGTAATGAAGCCATTTCAATGAAACATTTCCATAGTTTTCCTTTCTCAAATATTAAAATCTTATTCACTTCTCCAAAATTTGAAAAATATCGATAGAACAATGAATGAGGTAATATTATTGATTAGGGGTTTTAGACAATCACTAATAATACTCTCGTGCTGTCCACTTCAGAAATCATTTATAAATATTAATATTAATTGTACAAACCATATTCACCATGCAAAAATATTACATTTAAACAGTTATATATATGACATCCTTATATGAACAGAAATTATCATTCGATTCATTTTGTTATGCTTTCCCTGAATTGTGTAGAAATTTTTTATATATGATATTCCTGGTTCTTAAGATGTAGTATCAATATGAACAAAAATTTGCTGAATATGAGATTTTAACCTAATTTCCTAGATAATTTTTATATTATTCTTTAAATTAGATATTTCTACTCACATTATTTTAATATCAATAATATAAGCATTTGATTAGGGACATTCCCATACTATACTTTAGTTCTGCCCACTTCAGTTATAAATATAATTGTACAACTACATAATACATATTCATTTTTTTGCATTCGAACAATATAATTATTGCATACACTATCCTAACTTCAGAATCTCAACTGTTTTTTATTGTAAATAATGCTGGTTACTTCCATTTGAAATTCCTAATGCATTGATCTTATCTTTAATTTCATTTTATCTTATTTCAATTTCATTTAACAAGTTGTTACCTTTAGATTTTGCTAATTTACTTTATAAATCACTCAATTATTATCTAAATTACTAAAATAAAGTTACTCTTGAGATTTATTAGCTTTTTGTAATTCTTCATTTTCCTTTATCAAAGATTAGATATATTTTGCAACTGTATTAAATTATGGTTCATTTTCAGTGAACAAATTCTAAGCTTAATATACAAATAATCCTCTAAACCAATGTTCCTTAATTTATTGTTCATCTAGTTATTTTTCAATTTCATATTAATTTAAAAACTATTTCATGATATACAAGAACCCTTCTTCTAAATTCTTAATATCTGCTTAAACTGCATAATCTGTTTCCATTAATAATTCTCTGTATATTACAAATTTATCTTTTTAATAAGAAGATTTTAACCTAAGATTATAAAAATTCATTACATTTACAAATTTTTTATAATTTATTTTTCTCTTGCAATAACAAATTTTCTGAAAGATAACAACTTTTGTTCCATTAGACTTTAGCAATCAAGAATTATTTTTTATAATTAATTACTCTTCTCTTCTATTTCATTTTACTTTTCGTTACATTATTGTTCGAGTTTATCTATAAGTTAATTCTACTTTTCCCAAAGGTCTTTAGCACTAATAAAGTATTTTCTATGATCATCTTCTTTATGTCTTATAATTTAGCATATTGGGCATTCTAAAACTAACTCTTCAGCTTATAAACAAAATTTTTCTAAACAAAAATTAATCTTAGGTTCATCTCCACAACCTTACTTATTGCAAGTATTTCTTTAAATATCTTAGGAATATTGATTTTTTTCTAAAATTTAGGTAGTTCTCCCAAAGTTTGAATTGAACAATTAAAAGACATTTTTTAAAAATTCCATTAAAAAAAATCAGTAAAATTTGATTCATTAAGTTCTAGACATTTTTAAATTTTGATATTTTGGATTTCAAACTATTAGACATCCATTAATTTATAATCTATTGCCTGTTTCAATTATTCCTTTGTTAACTCAATGTTAGTAACAGTCTACATTTATTGAATTAAAGTATTCTTATAATTCTTAATTTCACTTAATTAGGCTGAAAATTGCTAACCTATCCATTCACTTAAATCTTTCACCATCTATAATTTTTAATCATTTAGCCTTTGACTAATTTTTTCACAAAATTCTAGCCTACACTCAATGATCTTTAATAGGCCTTATTTGTTTTAATCAGCATTTGCAAGAATTGTGTCAATGTGTATCAAGCAATCCTGGTGTGTGTGTATTTTCTTTAGACAAGGTTTACATGCTAGCTGAAAGTCAGAATTTGATAAACAATCAGCTTCTAAACAAATATATGTTCTTTCTGGCTATTGATGAATGCAAATTTCTTAATTCATGATAATTAATTTAATAAAAAAAGTCTACTCAAATCATGATTAGAATTAATATTCCATCACCTAAAAAATATAATTTTTCAATATCATGATTTATATTATCACTCACTATGTCGAACACCCACCCCCACTCTTAGTGTTTTTTAGATTTCTATTAAGGTTTATTAATAGGGTCTTAATGTTATCAATCTGTTCTGAAAGTAAGTTTCTTTCGTTTTGACTTATTTACCTCATGTTATCAAATTAAGTTAATAATTTTTAGGAGCTTTAGATTAAAATTTCTTCTATTTTTTTCAACAAAAGTTGATCTTCATTGTTTGAATTAACTGTTTCCTTTTCTTTTTGTAATTCATTGTTGATGTTCTCTAATCTCGCAATCTTATCATTGAGTTCTTGAATATGCTTACTTACGGGATTCAAGGGGAGAGATTTTTCATCAAGATTTACAATATTATCTTTTTATACAATGTGTTATCCCTTAAGCCAAGCATCCTAAAATTGTAATGGGTTCTTGGCTTTATCAGCCTCAAATTAATCCGATAAATTTTTTTGAATTTTTTAAAAACTGGCCTCTTTATTCTTGATGTCAGCTAGGATGGAAAAATCTTTCATAGTTAATAGATCTCTGTAAATCTTAAATTTATCTTTAGAATAATCTGATTTAATCCTAATTTAAAATAATGATCTACTTCAACAAATTATTAACTATTTCTTTTTCTCTCTCAATGATGAATTTGCTAAATTAATACAATTTTTCTTCAGTATTAATTTAGCACTCAATGATCATTTCCTACATTTCTAAGCTTTATTTTACAATATCCTTTTGTTTCTCATCGCATTATTTGTTTACGTTATCTATCAAATCCTTTTCCTTTTCCCAGAGTTTTGTATAAGTAATAATATCTTTTATGTGATCCTCATATATATTCTGATCTTAATGTTTTTTAACTTAACAAACTGAGCATTCTAATTATAAATTTGTATTCTCTAAACATGCACTTGCTAAACAGAAATTCTTTTTTTCAATCCAACAACAACTTTCCACAACACATTTTTCAAGTTTTATATGTTTTGAATTCATAAATTTCTAACTAAATTTTGGTAGTTCCTCTATTTGTGTACAAGAATAATGACTACTCATTCTCTTTAAATTTAATTCAAAAAATTTTTTAAAGGATGATTTATTCAACTCAATTCTTTCTTGGATAATCTTATTTTATTATTCGTAGAGGCCAATGTTCATCAAATGATATTCAATTGATGTCTACAATTTTTCTCTTGATAATTCAGCAGATCTTACAAATTACAATTATTCATTCAAAATATTCTGATATTTAGATACTTGATCTGATTGAGATTAGTATTGTTTAATTATCCATTGGGTAAAATTTTCTACCATTTCTTTCTTCTGTTCATCTAATTGATTAGTAATATTTTCACAAAAATTGAGTTGACCTTAAATAAATTGTAGCAGAGTCTATTTGTTTTGATTTCCCTAATTGAGGATGTCGTTTATATGTATTAGGCAATCCTCGTGATTGTGAACTATATCTAAACATGTATAGCAATCTAACTTTAAATTTTGATTCTACAGTGTTTACTCATAGCAGGATTCTTCTAAACAAATGTGTTGTTTTTCACCTGCCATATGTGTACAAACTTAATTCTGTTCCATAGTTATATAAATTAAGAATTTTAAAGGTTATTAAATCTATTTTAAGAAGTTTTGGATATTATTATAGAAATTTAAGTTTTTTATCTCTTTTCTCTCAGCTATAAGTCATACTTTAGAATTTGACTATTATTAAAATTGCTTTCAATATTTCCTATAAACCGTCTTAAAACTAATTTTGGACCGAGAGTATTATAATTAAATTTATTTAATTTTGAATTCGCACAATGCAATCACCTGAATAGGTCAGATATTGTAAGATTCTTGGGCATAATTCAAAGAAAATAGTTAGGATATGCATTGCTTAATAAAATTGTCCTACAAGATATCTGTGTGAACAATGTTTAAAAACAACATAAATTAAATTGGATTAATGCATTACATTAGAATAACTTAAAGTTAAGGTTAGGGAAGCAAGAATTAATTATCAAACCTAATCAACCCAAGAAATAATACTTTCTCTCATGAATAAATTAAATTAATGCAAATCAATTATTTCACAGTAATTCTTTGCATTAGAATAAAAAATAGTAGCTATTCAAATGAACATTAAAAATTAGTAGCAAAATGCATTATAAGCCCTAGACTTATTGGATGAAAATCCACTAGCATTTAATGAAAATACACTCATGAATAACTTAAGTTATTTGAATTACAGTTCAATTAAAGAATACTAGTTAAATTTACAGAAAGGTTAGCATTTTTTAAAATAAAGCTTTAATACTCTACATGAACAAACAATCTAATTTAAATTGATCGGTTCCGGGCATTCGAGTAATAATAGTTAATCTGGAATCAGTATTAATAGTTGGCAGATCAAGGGTATAGATAATTATTTGTTATCTCTTCCAACCCAGGAATCTCATAAATATATTCTATTTTATTCACAAAAGACTTCAGAACTGATGTATTAAATACAATTTATATTATATATGAAGAAGGCTCCCAATAACAGAGCAGGTAGGAAGGTCCTTGGACTATTCGGGTCATGGGACAACCCCAAATTAAAGCAGGAGGATAATATCGTGGTGGTTTAAAGATTGGTTCGTGGGTTGAAATAGTTAGAGATCGACCTGGTGAATATCACTATATTGTGAAAGAATATGATGATTATGGAGAATTGTAATAAAGTTCAGATTACAATTATTGTGATCTTTCATTGGAAACTGATGCAATACTTTAGAAATACTCAACTGAATAAGATTTTTAATAAGAGGAGAAATAATAATTTGTATCACCTAAACAATCAGAAAAAAAAAGACTTGGTTCATTTACATCTGTTGGTAGAACTAATAGAAAAGTTGAAAGATATAATTGAATTTTTATTTTGTTATTTTAAACTAAGAGTGTTATTGAAAATTGTTTAATCTAAGCATTAATAATGAATATACTTTTATTATTATAATTAGTTTAGGCAGACTTGTACACGATTCGAAACTAAGAAATTAAAACTTTATTTAGTTTGCCTCTAAATGCACAAGATCTAAGTATATAGGCAGAAAATGATCAATGGAATATATGTTACATTAAAAAACATCACTTAGATTTAGAATATGCATCATGGGTTTAAGAGGAGAATATTACAAATTTAGCAATGGTGTCCTTGTCATAACATTCGATGCTTGTCATTACTGATAACTAGTAGATTAATTATTTGCAAGATTAGACTCTATTGCGGCAATTCACATTACCAAACTAAATTACTACTTCTAATCTCGCAATGAAATATTGCTAAGAGACCTTTTAAGTCTATTTAATTACTGAAAGAGTTTATTCATTCAATCCATATGATTAAGATTTTTTTGAGCCTTAATTATTCTTAGATTTTAGGCCCTAACAATTAGAAATTGTTGATTCTTATATATTTGTTTTACAGGAGTCAACATTAAGCATTTATTTCAATTCAACATTAAACTACACAATCAATTTTAGAAACAATTCGTATCTTACTTACTTCAGTTTAGCAAAATCTGATAATGAAAAATATATAATTTATTTAACAGATAAATACTATGGTTTAATTTAAGTTGAATGGAAAATTTAATAACATGAAATTACTTAGCTAGATATAATTCAAAATGGAATTATGGTAGGCTGTTCTAATGCAAGTCATATATTTGTAATTTATCAAAGATAATTTAAATATATTATAGCGTAATATAGAGTTGTTGATCAACAATATTAAATTCAAAGAAAAATATACACTAGATCACCTATACATAAAATTATTGTTACAAAAGATTATGCTGTGTTTCAGGGGAAAAATAAGATCTTATTATTGATTGAGAATCAATTTTATTAAATTGAAAAATTTGGAATCAGAGACCTTTCATTATGGGGGATGAAATTGATTGGTATTTCAGCTTTTGAATCTTTTCATTATATCTTCTAACCACTCCTAGCATCAGTAGAATGTTTTTATTCTCTTGAAGATTCCATAACTTAACCACTAAAATATGCATTAACTTATAGTGAAATAAATAAAACAATCTAAAAGTTCAAAATAGAATTCTAGGTAGAGTTAGAAAAAAAATAATAATATAATATTAAATATGTTGTGATTCTAGTGATCATAACAATTATTCTAATCATGCTGATTCTCTATTCATACATGCTTTTTAAATAAAAATAATTTGAAATCTCTGGACTGGAAAATAATCTTTAAAGATGTAAAGTAAAATAAATTCCCTTGTTCAAAAGTCTAGAGTGTGTTGTCAGCCCCAAGGGATAGCATTCAAAACTTTAAAGTTTTGATTAAACTTCAAATTTTGATCTTATGAAAAGATAATGAAATACATTAAAATGCTAATTTTGTTCAAATTATATATTTTAAAAATAAATCAAAAGAAAGTTTTTGAGCTATTTCATTTTTAGAGAAATCTTTCTATATCATTCTACATTCATTTAATTGGAGTAATTAAATGTTTTCTCTTATGGATAAATTTTTATGAATGTTTTTTTTATAATACTTTTCTAATAATTCTTGTGCTAAGTTACAACTTGAGCCAATAAATTATTTTTAACTTATTTAAAAATTTTTAGGTAAAGTATATACATATTCTTAAATTTAACTTTTTATGGTTGCTGGCTAATAAATTTGCTCGTAATAGTCTCTAATTTATATGGTTCCAATTATTCCAGTTTTCTAAGTATCTATTTCTTAGAAAAGATTATGTAAGATAACGAATTGCTTGTTATCCAATTTTCTTATCAAATGAAATCTTGCTAGCGATTTGCCAACTGAATTGAGATGGTTTTCAGAAAAATTCTTAATTGGAGTAATAAGGTTTTATATATAATTATTGAGATGGATTTGAATAAAAGGATTAGTTTTACATTAATTAATTGTATACCTCTCAGTTTAGTCAATTTGTAGCATTCCTAGAAATAATTACTTTAAATCTTTATTAAACTTATCAAGGTAAATATCTATTTTGTCTGTTGTAAGACTATTAATCATTGCTAAAACTTATCTTTTCTAATTCAATTATTCCTTTTTAAGAAAAGGAAATTATCCTAACAATAATTAAAGGCCAATTATCCCAAGAGACCATATGTCTCTAGGTTTTGATCTATTAGACGGATATTTATAAGTTTCTGGTGGTGAATATTTTAAGATTTCTAAGGTTGTAGGAGGTAATTCATAGATATTTCTTAATGATGTTAACTTGATAATACTATTTTGCTTATTATTTTAAAATCGGAAGCTATCAAATGTTAAACTACTATATCTTAGATCATTTTCATGGAGATATTCTATGGCTTCAAACATTTAATATAAAATTAGAGCTGTAGTTTATTCACTTTTAGAAAATATAGCTTAATCTTACCAAAACTCATAAATAATTTAATACTCATGATCAGAACTTTGAATTTCTTAAATACTAATTATATTATCATGATCCTATGGTTATATTATTTATTACAATATTTTTTTGTTTCAACCATTAGAGAAATTAATGGTTTTCTTCATCCTTCTTCAATGTTTCACACATTACTAACTAATGTGTCTCGTTGTTCTCTAGGATAGTCATTTTTCCTAAATTAATATGAGCTTATTATATAAATAAATACATAGTAATAAACCAATCACTTTATGATATTTTTGTTTATGAGAATCCTTTGGATTATTGGAGTGCTTATCGGCTATTAGATTAATTCCTTTCTGCATATTGGACATGGCCATTCTATTCACTGAAACACCTTTTCTCCTTTAATAATGTGTTGAATTATTAACTAAATCGACTGACTAAGTTATTACACATAATACTTGTGTAGTTTTTATGTTATTGAAATTTTTAGATTCATTTTGTTTTTCCTAATCATAAACTTCTTTCATAAATTTTTCTTGTAGTTATTTGGTTGACTAAAACATTTGAACTAATTCTTTGGAGTATTACTTTTTTTTATCACTTTTATTTTAACAAATCCCCATATTAGATAATTGAAAAGTGAAATCCTAAATTAAGTAAATTAAATAACGTTCTAGATACATGATAATCACTAGATTTTCAGTCAATTTATATAATCATAATAATAAGTCTTCAATATCATCATCAAAATCTACCTAATCTGGAACTGGCACCTATTATTTAGGTTTGTAGAAATTGCTAGCATTTTATTGAAATTTGTCATTTGATTCTTCAATAAAATCATCTGGGTAGTCATCTGAAGATTATTGTAAGTGGCTTATTTGATGTTAGAATTTAGACTTATTATTTTGTAGTGGTTCGATGTCATCATAAGATTCCAAATCTCCTGATGAATAATCATGCTACTCTTAAATTTATTGTTCTTAAATAGGATACTTCATGGAAACAGAACCTGGAATATTTTATCCTTACTTTACGGTATCATAGTCATCAAAGTTTTTTTGGTATTATGATTGATTCTTAGATTATGAATATGTCATTGATTGTTATCCATCGCTTGTTAAATAACTTTATTATCCTACAAATTAATTTGGCTTCTTTTTTTGTTAATTGAATGGTTCGCTTTCATTTGAAATTAAGTCATCATCAAAACTTTCTGATTTTTATTTATTTGTTGGTTTCTACTTCATATCAATTTATTGATTATGACTTATGATGTTTTATATTTACTTTTCCTGCTTGTTTGAGGAGAGTTTTTCTTATTTTTTATCTTCAAGAGATTAATCAAATTCAGGAGTGGATGGTCTTTTAGGTTTCTTGGTTTTCCTCAATGGCTGCTTAATTTCCTAAACTACTTTTGCTGCAACAATCTATGTAAAATTTGATAACAATTTTGCAAAATTATTTTGAAGTTGCTACATTTGAGTTGCAGGCTCAAGTTATTGTGTTTTTTGCAGATATAACTCTGGGTTATTTTATCTGAGTGCTTCTAATTTCTTCTTTCGCTTTTATGTTTTTTTCAAAAATATTTGTTTTTCCATTTCTTCTTATTGTGCTTTTAAATTTTTATCGTAATCCATCTGGTTTATTATATTTGAAAACTAATGCTTTGACTATTCAAAAAGAATCTCTTTTAATTAGTCTTCATAAATAGGCAGATCGTTAACAATTAGATATTCAACTATGTTAGGAGTAAGGAGAGGGATGACTTTTTCAACGTGCCTTATTTTTGATTGCTTAATTAATTCCTCCTTTATGATTTATAACAATTGATCCTATTTTTGTTGCATTGTTATTCAATATAAAAAATATTACGCAGTTGATGAACATTTTGTGATTTATAATAATTATTATTTTCAGTCTCAATTACTTGATACTGTAAATCTATCATGACTTCTGATTAGGAATTACTATTTCACGGATAATTTTAGGATTCTCAAATTAACGAAAATTCAATCTCAGTTCATTAATTGGCAAAAAACTTAGATGAATCTCCAGAAAATAATGATAAAAAGAAGGATGATTAATATGAACCAGAAGAGAAAGAAGGAAAAACAAATAAATCTAATAATAAAAATCGAGAACAGAGTAAAGCTTAACAATATCATACAAATACATACTAGAAACAAGAACAGGAATGTTCGAATAGACCCTAGTTCTACTAACCAGAAGAGGTTGAACCAATTAATGAGAACCCAAGCGATCTTCAAGATTAGTGATATGGATCAAAATAATCATTATATTGTTTTCATTTTGGATTGCAAACCGAAATATTTTGGAGGGCAAAACATTTTCACATTTTGAAGATTTTGTTATTGATTATTTGGAGTTTTTCTAGGGATGATTTGCAAGCATGAGATAAGATTTTTAGGAATTTGTTTCTTTAAACTAAGTGTTGGTTTATTTTGATTGATAGAATGGTTGCCATTCTTTTTACTAGTTATGCATTTCGTATTATTATTTTCTCCAAAACATTGTTCCATAAGAGTTTTTTTTGTAGGTTCTTCAAAACAGTTAATATAATTGCTTTTAGCTCTTTCGATCTATTAATTATTTGATTTATCGAGTAGTTCTTTACCAGAGTAAAATTAATGATTGCATTTTGGTGATTAATAAGATAGTTAGTATACAAAGTAACCCATTTTTTTTTATTTGTTTGCTTTTGTTTAACAAGAAGCATCTATTGAAACGTTTGTTCCTTATGTTTTTATTTTACTGCAATCTCCTTACGATTAATTTTGAACATCTACTGATTGATCGATGGTTGTGGTCAAGCCTTTTTTGTTTGGAGTTTAGTAGTTATCCCTATAAATTATAAAATGTTTTACCATTTAGATCGTTGTTTCGAAGTTATGCTATTTGATAGCTTTTATGATTTTAGAGTTTCTGAGTTCACTAAATTCAGCATATTTGAAAGAGCACTCTTATAACGATTTTCGCCTCTTTCAGTTGATTTAGTTTTTTTCAATTGATTTGTTTCTGGTATTTCGCATGGTTCAGTATGAAAATTAAATTGATTCTCACAAGATTAGTTATATTAATGCATGCTCTCGAATTATGCATCAATTAGTTCTAATAGCCCTTTTACTTTTTCTGCATGTTTCTTCTCTGGGGATGTGCTTATGATATATAACTTGCTTACAATTCATCTGGAGATGTAACTTATCGACGACTATGATGCTTTACATTTCTATTTGGTGATATTATTCTATAAGGCAATTGCATTCAACTGAAAAGTTTTTATAAATATAAGAGTATAAAAAATACCCCTAGATATCTAAAATTAGACGATTTTTTACCCCAAATTAAATTTTTTATTTAATGATATCGTTCACAAAGTTCATCATACCTTTCAGATAAGCTTCCCGTTATTAGAGATTGAATTACTATAACAAGCAAAGACTATTTTATAGGTTTTGCACAGAAAACAAGAAAACTGAAGAAATAGTGAAGCCTCCTTCACTTGTAGTTGACATTTTATCAACAGTCAAGGAATCGGCAGTTGGATCAGCTTCAAAACTTAAATCCAAAGTGAAAAACTCTGCAATTAAGTTCAAGGAAGATGCTAATCTCAATTAAGAAACTGGATTGGGAAAAACTTGCTTAAATATGGCTAAGTTGGCTTGGAAAAAAACATTCCCAAACCATGATGATGAGGTGAAGGCTAGGATGGAAAGTGTTAAGGCAAAATTAGCAGAAAGGAAAAAGGAGGAGGAGAAGTTCGCTTAAATGAGTGAAGAGGAATTGGCAGCAGTATATTATTTAAGTAAATTAGATCTAAGATCAAATCCCAGAATGGAAAAGAACTGCTGTTTCGGCCTCTGCAGACTCAGAGCAAGAGGAAGCTACATTGAGTAGCAAAATCGCCTAAAAGATTTCAAGCAGACTAAAGTAAACAGAATAAGGTTAATAAATCTTAAACAGTGATCAATACAAAGAGTATAGTACATTTAAATCAGAAATGAAATAATTCAAGGCTGATCTTTAAGATCGTATATAGAATCACCCTAGTAATTTAGTTTAGGTGTCACTTTATGCAGCTGTAATTTATATTTATAAATTTCTAGAAAGCTGTAACTAATGAAAGTGATGCAGCTAGAGCAATAAAATAAATGAGATTAATTGATCCAAACTTTGATCTTTATGAATTGGAGAAGGAAGCAAAAGTGATCTTTGAATAAATATACAATTTATACTTACAAGGAGATTTAGAAACCTTATAAAAAGTGTGTGGAGAAGCTGCTCTAGGTTACTTTAAAGTGTTACTTAAGAAGTAAGAAGCTGAAGTAATATATAATAATAATTTAGAAATCTGAACCAAAACATAAATAATTATGGAATGTTGATGAAATAAGATTTACAAGAGCAAGCATTCCTGATTCCATAAAATTACCTGTATTTGTCTTCACAATTAAAACTTAAGAAATCTTTTGTTATGTTAGCAAAGTACAAATTAACCTTAATTTTAGACTGATAGAACAAAGATAATAGATGGAGATGATGAAAGAATAATGTCTATGGATTACTAATTTGCACTAACTCCTCACTAGAATCCCTAATCTGACGAATTTGGTCATATTTGGGAAATGATTGAACTGCAACCCTAATAAGTTGTTAAAATGCTTGTTTGAAATGCTTAATTATAAATATAAATGTCAAATGAAAGCTCTTTTATCTCCACCTCTAACCCTGAGTTTTTTCGAGAATGCTGATGGAAGATCGTATTTTCCAGGGCCAGGAGTTGTGCTTTTTGATTTGAAAGGATCTTTTTTTTCACCAACCCCTTGAGTTATTTCCTTTAATTAACTCAATATATACTCTAAAACGAGAAGGTGATACAAGTTTAGTTGTTGGAGAATAAGCTTCAGGGCCAGGAACTCCATTTTCAGGATTATCATTCACCATTTTACCTTTTCCCTTAAGCAAGAATTTATATCTATGTTAACCCAATTCTTTTCTAACTTAATATTCTCCAGGACCTAACATAGATGTAGAGATCACCTGGCATAAATTTCGAAACTTCCTCTGCTTAATGTTTATTATATGGCAGATAAGTCTTGGCATATAATGTCCATGATCCTCCGAATGATCGTTTTAATTTATCTTTTCCAGGAATCTCTCGAACTTCATATCTATCTGGACTTGGCATTTCCTTTGCATTTGTTTCTTACCAAGTCCATTGAAAGTTTTCTATTCTACCCCCAAATCCTTAGTGAGTGCTTTTATTTCCTAGAGAACTTGGCAAATCGAGAATTTGAATTGTTTATTCTGATTGAGAATTGAAGCGATGAGCTCTTGGAAATGAGTATTAAAGTGCTGTATGTCTCAATGTACTTGAAGAAATATTGGAACTTAATCCCTATTATTTCATAAATAGTGTGTTTGTGGAGAAAAACCCTTAAGAACTGGACATTGTTTCCCTCATGTCCAATGACCCACTGCTTCTAAATCGTCTCTTCAGAATATTAGTGTTTTCCATGTTTTATTGTGATTTATTATATAAATATATTTTAATAAAAAATATCTCCTCTATAATTTCTTTGCATCAAATTAATAAAGGAAAACTAAGAAAATTCGATCAATTAGGAGTAGAACTCCAATAACCAGTCAAAAAAATCTACTTTCTCATGAATAAAAAAATTCAAAAAAAATAGTAAAATTAAACAGGACTTAATTTTAGGCTCCTTGTTCGTTCAATATAGACTTCGTTAATTTTTAAAGCCCTACTGAAACTTGCAATTCTCTGGTTTTCAGCTAAAATATTAATTTTATATTTAATAAAGCAATAAATTGTGTTGTTAAAATTAAAACTGTTACTCCACTAAAATTGTTTAGCCTGGAGGAAAAAATATTTTCCTTATATATTATATATGATTATAGAGTAGAAATTTATAAAAATTAACAATCAGCAATTAACAAAAAGTCACCTCAAGGGAAGCCTCTAAAATGAAATCCTTTGTTGGCTATACTTTAATTCCGAAATAGCCATTGAAACAGGTTGGCTCACATATTCGATTGGGTCTGTTATTAGTGAGTTTTTATTACATTGTTCATATATTAATAAATAATATTGGACTTAGAGGTCTTATTCCAACTCATCTAGTTGTAAATAAATAGTTAAATAGAAGTATTTGGTATTGTAGAAGGAGCCAATTTTCATTTTTTTAGGAATCAATAGGTCTTTTTTATTTCCCAATACTACTGCCAAGGATTTTTCACATTCCTTAATCAAGCTCAGAGTGATTTTTCTTCTTTCCCATTTATCTTCTATAAATATAAATATGCTTCTTACTTATGACTTTAGGGGTTTGCTCAGATATTTAAAACTTTCTGTTTGCTCCATCTTCCCAAATGCATTCGTTCGTGATTGGGTTGTCGAAATTCCCAATAACATATTTATATTCAAAATTCCCAGGAGGTGCTTCAATGTAAATTTCCCATTTGCAGTGCTAATATACATATATTTGAATACCTTGCAGCAATTCATTTTACAATTATTGTCTATATTCCAGTCATTTAATGATGAAACCAAGTAAATAGCTTAACCATATTAAACTTTATGATTGATGATGAACTTTATTGAAGTCATTAATTTATATAATGCTAAAATTCATGGTGAGTAAATCATTTATATATGGGAAATTATTATCATCAATGATTTATTAATAATGGATATTAATATATTCAAATTTATTGTTAACTTTATCTAAATACAAGATTATTAATAGTTCTAAGAATTTTCTATTTATATTATTTAAGTTAATATGCTGTATAATTTATATTAGAAAAAAATTATATAATTTAATTAAAATACTTGTAAGTACTAATTTTGAACACAAAAAAATAAAAAATATTTTATTGTGCAAAAGCAATCTAAAAAGCATTTGTGAAATATTATTATTTTTTGTAACAAGAATTCATTCTTAATCAACATAATTCATTTATGGAGTCTAGGTTTTTCTAAATTTCAAAATATAATTAAAAACATTTTATACTCATAACTGTTTATACGTTTTTAATTAATTATTCTTCAGCTCGATATATGGCTTAAACAATTATAATTAAATGGAAATTTAAGCCTCACCATCAAATACCTTCATATCACCAGAGAAATACATTACTAGGGTGGAAAAAATGAAAAAGCTTTATGATTATAGGATATCTAAAAAAGAAGAATAACTTAAAAATTTTTAAGCATGTTAAGCCTAATTGCCATAATGGTGTTAATTGCTTGAAACTTACAAACAAATTGAATGTGAACACACTGAGTTTAGTTAATAACATTTAGGAAAGTGGAAAAAAATGGATTAGTAGGAGTTAGGATTCTTGAAGGTGATTGTAAATTTATACTGCGATGTTCATGAAATTCAGCCTTTATCTATGGTATTTCCCTATAATTAACATTAGGACATATATGATTGGGATTAAGTTGGGGCAATTTTATTCAATAGACATTGGAAGGTATGTCGAAGCAAATACATGGAAAGCAAAGCTACATCTGTTATTGAGCATCCTTGGACTCGTGAAGAGGACAGCATTTTGAGTAAGCTATTCGATCATTATGCTTCTCAAAATAAGAGCAATAAATGGAGTTTAATTGCTATGGAAATGAGTAAGGTTTGCAAATCACCTTACGTCAGATTAGGAAAATAATGTAGGGAAAGATGGATAAATAAATTAAATCCTTAAGTAGAGAGGTATTTATTAATTTTAACATTGTTTAGAGGTCCATGGTACAAGGAAGAAGAGGTCTAATTAATGAAAGCAGTACTGAAAAATGGGAAAAAATGGTCTTTAATATCCAGGAGATTTTATGGCAGTTAAAGAACTGAAAACTCCCTAAAGAACAGGTTCCACACTATCATAAAGAGGGAATCAGCTAAATTAAAATATCAAATAACTGGTAAAAACAATGAAGAAATCTTGATCAGGGATATCATCTAAATCTTAGAGGAGGATTCTTTACTCCAATAGCAAGTACACTCACATAAAGCTTCTTAATTATTTACCTTGTCATCACTTGAATCTCTTTTAGGAAATATCGACGATAACTTTCAAATCGCGATAATTAAGAAAAGAAAAATCTAATTCATTTGATGATTGCTTATAATCTTATATTATCAAGCGTCTTAAAATAATATATAATCTTTCTTTCTTTTGAAACATTGTGAAGCTAAGTGTTCCATTAGTTTTTATTAAAAAATAAATAAATATAATTATATGTGATTTATGATTTAGAGATCTCCTCTTTATAAATAAAAATTGAAGCCTTAATACGTTTCTTTTGATATTAATAAATATGTTTTCAAATTACCTTAACCTTTGCAGTCAAACCAATTTATCTCATGGTTTATTATCACTCCAGAAACTTTATTTTTCAAAATAATAAAACAATCTTGAAAATTAGTCTTTGATTGTTTAACATGATGATATCCTGTGTCAAGCAGAATGGGAAAAAATTGAATAAATCTACGTTCTGAAGCAATAAAACCATAGTGTTTTTAAAAAATTGCATAAAAGTAAGTATAGCCCTTTTGATGAAAATGAATTATTTTTATTAGACTTATCTGTCACCTTGTTGAGTTAAGTTTCAAATATACCACCAAGTAACTTTGTATATTTATTCATGTAAACTGTAGACTATGATTGAATGGGAGTCAATCAGTGAGATTATGTACAACAGGCACTGGAAGAATTGTAAATGTAGATGGTTAAAAATGCAAGCTTAACCTTTGGCTTAAAAAGGATGGTCAAAGGAAGAAGACACAACCCTTCTAGAACTTGTTTAAATCCATTATTCTAAAGATAAATATATATCGTGGAATGCTTTATCCATCGAGTTGAGCTAAAGAACAAACTCAACTTTTATACGAAGAGGAAAGCAATGTCGAGAAAGATGGATGAACTACTTAAATCCAAGCATAGATCGGTAAAATTTATGTTTCTAATTTGAGTGGTCTATGGACAAAAACGGAAGAATTGTTACTGTTAAAATATATATTCAGATTTGGCAAACAGTGGACATTGATATCAAAGTAGTATTTTGATGGAAAAAGAACAGAAAACTGCATCAAAAACAGATATCATTCAATTATCAAAAGGAAAGAAAACAGATTTTTAGCTGTTGAATTGATGAAATAAGATCTAAAAAGTAACTCAAAAGAATTCGAAAGGAAATTTATAGAAATAATCATCAAACAAATGGAAGAAGACCCAGAAACAGATACATGTAGTATCTAGAAATTGAAATGGTTTATTAAAGATCTGACGAAATAAAACTTCAAAGAAATAGATGAACCTTAGTTTGTGGTCATCAAAAAAAACAAAATTGAATCCTTCAGTAACCTAGAATGATTCAATGATATTCCCATTCAAACATAACAAAACATATAAACAGGTTTGTCATTACTTCTTGATCTTCTTCTCAATTTGTTCAAATTCTTCAATATCTTACTTTTAATTTTTTTTCTAAATATTTGATTCTTATTCTTCCTTTCTTTTATGTTTCAAGAGCATTTTTCTTCTCTTAATTTTTCTGGTCTTTTCGATTGCTTTATTTGTTTTGGAAACTAAAATACGTTTATTAACATACCAACTCTATTATAAACAACATTTCCTTGCATAAATCCTTCTTCAATTTTATATAGTTTGAGTTCAAGACGTGGTCCAACTTCATGAAGTCTAATGCTCATTTATTGCTTCTTATGTTATTTATTTTCGAATTCAAGTTCTTCCAAATCAGATTATTCTGTATCTGATGCAAACATTTAATGATCAGTTGTTAAAAAGTCTTTAAAACTATTATATTTAGATAAATTAGGTAATTTATTGGCTTTTATAATCTTTTTCATTTTCTTATCAATGCCTTTCAAATTATAGCTGATATAATAATGTCTGATAAAAATTTTATCATTCTTATATGTAAATAAAACAACCCTCTTCTGAGTTTTAGGATTAGTATTTTAAACATTAATTGCTGGAAACATTGATTGAATCATATTTCCAACTAATTTTACATGGTCAAAAGTAGGTTTTTTTGGATCATCGACTTCAAATTGTTTTTAAAATCCATTCATAACCAACAATGGTGGACAAAACACTCTCGAATAAGACTTAAACTTCTTCTATGAGTTAATAACTTCATTTCTATTTGCATATTTAAGTATTCTAAATGTAATGTAGGTCCTCTTGGATTTTAGATAAATCTTATATATGAGTCTAAGGTTAAAAATTTGATACTTTTTTTTGTTTATGTCATCATAACCATATGGGTCATTTAATAATAACCTGCTGCTTTTATATAATCTTTTAGTTTAGTTTTATCATTTTCTTGTAAATTCATGCTTGTATATGGATACATGACATCTCTATAATCATCGATCAGCTGTCTGACATGCCCAGAAACTTTTCCCCTCTTTATAATGAATGCTAATATAGAGAATTTTTTGAACCTTTTGGAGTTTGCCCTATTAAATCTAGATCCTCTTCAGTGGCATCCTTGTGTGTGCGTGTCTTTTTCTATAAATCAGATAAATAACAAAATTACTCTTCTTCCACCAACTTTAGGCATTAATTAAAAATAATTAAAATATCAATAAACACATAATCACTATTCCTAATATAATTTTAACTTTGCTAAGTAAGTATTGTAGAGTTCTTGCGATATGTGAAGTTAGAAGTCTAAGTATTGCAGCATTTCCTTTTCTAAAGCATTTAGTTCTTTGACAGTGATTCCACCAATTTTCGCATAGTAATCATTTCTGTAGTAATCATCGTCCTAAAATTTGATGGCTAACACCAAGGCAATCATCAAAAAACTACATTCAATTATCGAAATACCGATGAACGCAGTGGCTATTTAATAGTATTTCAGGATTAAGCTCTTAAACTTTGTCGATGTAGATTAAGGCAATTACGAAGCATTCGTCTGTGCATTTTGCGTATTTTTAAATTCTAATTAAGTAATTTTCAATCGATATTTGAGGTATTTTGGATGCATGAAAAATAGTGTGCTGAGATTCCAATTTGTCTGTTTCTATAATAATTTCCTCAAGCACTTATGCTATGCAGTTTAAGAGAGAGTTGGCTTCAGTTCTTTCAGATTCCTTCACTTTAACATGGGTACTAGTTTCGGTCATTTTAGATGTCCAAATTTGTATTTCCTTTTATTTTTTTAAATATATTTTTTCAATCCCACCTAAATTAAAATACTTATTTTCAAGGCTGATCATCTGACACATTATGATTAGCGAGTACACCATAGGCTTTTATGAATGTGTTAAATGAGTGATTACTAGGTGTTAAAGAATGATTGGCATACTGGAAATCTAAAATATCAATTATTTTACTACGGTTATTGTTGAGTTAATTAATAAAAGAATTTCTGGAAATATTAGAAAATAAAAATCATTGAAAAGACTTTAAAATTACAAACATTTCATTTTTCAATTTTTATTATATTTCCTTTGAAAAATCCTTTGCATTACATTGCTTTAATATTTCTACTTGCTATAATCTAACCCTCTCTACCAAATCATCTATTTCCTCAAATTTTCTCAATGCATACGATGTTGAGAGATCACTATTGAACTTTTTCCTTTATGTACGTAATGCAATGTCCTCACTCACAGAAAACTACCCTATTCGTATTTATTTGCTAGTTCTATATTCAAAATTATACCAACTTGAGTGCAGGTAAATCTTGCTTCCTTTCACTTAAATAATCAATTTCTAATTTATTATTAAATTGAAATCTATTCCCACTCAATAACTTTGACTCAACTGATTGTACATCAATAACAATTTCTTTAGGTTCAGTTTCTGATTTGATTCTTTTTCTTCCTTAAGGTTTGCTATATCTCTTTTTGATTTGATTCTTTTTCTTCCTTAAGGTTTGCTATATCTCTTTTTGAGCTTATCTATTTGGAATTTTAGTTGATCACATTGTTGATGGGTTTCTTCAACTTATATTTGATAATTAGATTTGGAATAATAACGAAATTGTCTCCATGGAGTTGGAAATAATTCTTTGGGTAATTTATGATTATTTCGAGTGATAACCCTTTCCATGTTCTGACGATTAAAATTATTATAATGCTTATGAAATTACCTGCAAATGTGCTCTATAAAATATTTACTTTTTTGACATTACGAGAGATATATAAGAGAATAGCAAGACTAAGCAAAGAATCCCACAATTTAACTAAATAGGAAAGTTTTATTCGATTGCTGCAATCAATCTATTTCTAAAAAGTTGATTTGCCGCTCTCCAAAGCCAAAAGATAAGAGCTTCCATTTTATGGATTTTAGACTGATGCTCGTAATTTTTCTAACAATCATAGATTGTCCAAACCCAGAATAATGGATAGATTAAATTTTCATGAGAACATCTAGTTCATTAATTATACTATAAAATGGCAAATATATTAAAGGATGTTTATCTCGTAAGAATCTAGAGTTTAAGACAAAAATATTATAGTTTATGAATATTTTAAAGCAATATTTACCACATGCTTAAAAGGACAAATTGTATGAAGTTTAAATTGCCAAAATTTATGAACAAAGTTATATACTAAGTGAAATGGTATTCGACATGGCAAACGATATAGAGAGGAATAAAATTACAGATGTGATTTAGTTTTTTTGGAACAGAATCAAGGATAATTAGATATTTATATCACAGTAAAAGCATCAAAACCTTCTTCCTGATTTCAAAGGAATAGTGAAAGAAATAACAATATCATTGGCAGCAGGACATACATAAGAACCTAAACTTTTGCTCATAACCACAAATGAAGACTCAAATTACCTTACAAAACATGTATCTCGCACAAATATGATTTAATTTAAAGGGGGATAATTTGACTCAAATATACGAAATTTTGGATTTTGTATATTTAAGTAAGGATAAGGTGCTATTGCATTAATTGAAATGAGAGATCAATTATTTGTTAAATTGAAATTTTAAAACAATGAAACATCAATAATTGAGGGAATTTATATACATATTTTAGAAACAAAGGCATTATAGGAAGGATAACCTGGTTCAGGATTTGAATACATAACTTTTTCTGGATATTTACTTGATTGATATAAATAAAAAAAAACTGCACACAGTGAGATTTGAACTCACGCGAGAATGACTCACCGCATCTTGAGTGCGGCCCCTTAGACCACTCGGGCATGTGTGCTGTATTCGATTCTTTAATTTCTTTATCGTATAAAATATGAATGAGTTCAATCAAATGTTTCAACAAGCAGTAGCAATCAAATCACATGAGATGCATTCCAAGAGGAAGGTTTTTGAAAAGCAATCACTCTTCATTAAGGCTGGTCTTTATTACTTGAATGAATTCAAAGACTAGAGAAAACTTCCATTTGAGGAAAGATTAGCAATAGCCAATGAATTGAAGGAAAAGGGAAATTAGTTTTTTAAAGAAGGTAATTTGATATCTTATGTAGGAAAGTATTCTAATGCATCACACGAGTATGAAAAATCGCTAAGCATATTTCTGTTCATTGAAAATAAAAATCCTAATTGGAAGAATGAAGGAATTATTGATGATGATTTAACGTATGTGGATGAGGGAGAAGATGAGAAAGTCAAAGATGTAAGAGTCAAATCACTTCTCAATTTAGCAATGTGTTATATCAAAGAGAAATAATGGAAGGATGCGATTGCAGCTTGTGATTATGTGTTGAATATATAAGAAAATGCAAAGGCATATTATAGAAGAGCAAAAGTATTTTATAACTTAATTATTTAGGCCAGAATTGACAATATCAATTCAGATGAAAATGATTACAAATTAGCAATTGATGATTTCGAAAAAGCTCTAATCTTGGAGGATGATGAAGCAATCAGAAAAGAGTTGACAAAAGCAAAATTAGAAGTAAGGAAGATGATGAGATCAAATGTAGAAATATCTTAGAATGTGATCAAAAATATAGAAAAAACTGCCCCTAAGGAAGTTCAAACACAATAGGTAGAAGAGGAAACATCATCAGATGAGGAAGAGACTTATGAATACAGCGATGATTGGAAAAAATATGCATTCAATACATTAAATTATGAACCATCATATGAGGAAGATTAAAATATTCCAATACCTGAAGAAATTGTTGAATTGGGGAAATTTATTGAAACCAGAGGTGTTTAATTGTTATAAATTTATGAAACATCTTAAAAGATAGATGAAGCAGATAAACATCGTCAATTTTTATCATAATTGATGGCAGCAAAAGTAAAAATTGAGCGAATAAGTAAATCAAATTTTTCTAAGCCAATTAAAAATGAAAAAGCAGCATAATTTGGGATTGATTTAAGTGATCCTGGTGTTTAGGAAGAATTTAAAACTTTATTAGAATAAAATCTGAGGGATCTTAGAAAGTGGTTGAGGGAATAAAATTGGAAATTGAGAAAATAAAAGATAATTAAGAATGTAAGCAAATTAGCAGAAAAAGAGAAATTAGGAAAGTTAGATCAAGAGACAGGTAAAAATTCAGCTTATGACTGGATTGTGATGGGGATTTGTGCAGTGATAATTTTATTAAGTTGTTATTATTATATTTTTGATAACTGAGTATTCATATAATTTGTGACTATTGTGGAGAAATTAAATCTTCTCTTTTTGATATGATACTTACATCCTGTTTAGTGAAGAGATGTTATGTCTTCGGTCCAACAAAACGGGATTAAAATATTGGATGTTAAGAATTTGAGTTACTATCACTCATTTTAGTTTTAGGGCCAACAAATCTTGATTATATAGGAATTTCTTATTATAGTTAAACTTACTCAAAAGAAGCATTAACTTCAGTTACTTTTTAGTATTATTAATACTCTTAATATTCTTCAATTTATGGATTTAATGTTGGTGTAATAACTTTAGATAGTTTAGGAGTACTTAAAACAACTGTTTTAGTTTCACCTTTATGATGATAATATTCTTGTGTATCAAGATAGGTTTCTTCTTAATATATTTTATTTTTTGGTTTGAATTATTTTCTTAATAAATTTGATATTTAAGGATCTATATTTGAAGTGAATGGCATAATTTTTTATAGTTATTTAATTTAATCTTGTACTTTCTTGGACTCTTATTATTCTTTCAACATATAATCAATTTCATTGAAATCGTCAACATGTGGTGGCCAATAATCATATACATTTTATGCTTTACCTCCATGTCTTATTTCCAGTTATTTTGGTTTAATATAATTAAACATTAGTGAGTAATCTTTAGTAACAAATTCAATTTTATGTCTAGAATTGTAGGGAATAAATTGTTCAACTATTTACCATGTTATTTGAATTGAAGTTTAAGGTTATAAAATAAACATTCTCTCTAAATAACATGGAAAATTCTATTTTAAACAATCAAATATTGCATTTAGATGCTAAATTAATGAATATCATACAGTGAATGGAATTGAATATGCAGTGGTATTAGTGGCTTCAATAATGACATACCAACTTTCTACTTTTCCTGGTTCAAGCATATAATCTCTTGCAACCATAAAAACAATAACTAAAGCTCTTATGATATCCTCTAGTGGATACATTCCTATATCCAATTTATCTGCATTTATTACAATTATAGGTTTGTAATTAACTCCTCTGCCACTAATATATAGAGACCCAGATTTCTAGATTGTTAAAATACGTTACAATTAACTCTTCTGTATTGAGTGACCACTTAAAATTGTTAGGATCATTCATCCAATCTTAATGACTTTTAAGATGCTTTATAGACTATTTTGTTACCTTAATTGTTTATGGAAAGTCAAAATGATTTGCATACAAAAATCTCATAATTACATCATCTGTGAGAAGATGCTTGTCTTCATCTTCTATCTCTTTCCTAAAAGCATCAAGTTACTAATGTTCATATATATCATAGTCATGTTTATGTGTGTCTAAGATTGCAAATATTTTTCGAATTCCATTTTTACCATTACCCCTCTTGTAATCGCTCCCTAAACATATAAGTATACTTACGTTCCAATTTGATGGAGTCCTTCTATGATTGTTGTAATCTGAGACGATCTAGATTATATTGACTATAAATTTTATTCATGAAATTTTATTATCAATTTAGAGCTGTCATACTTGGTTCACATGGAGTTGGAATTAAGAGTACATTGCGATCCATTGATCCTTCGTGTGATTCTAATATTGTATAGCTCCAAGACAAGATTTCTGAGACACTTTACATTTATGAATTTTGTAGAGACGAGGTCTATTTGTAGGATGCTCTATGCTTTGTGGTCATTTGCGATTAGAGTGAGAAGTCCATATAGTTTGCTAGAAACAAGTAATCCAACATTATAGAAGACTAGAATTCAAATTATACTCTAATAACTGAATCGTACTTATTAATTTGCAATACTTGTCAGTAACAAAATAGACTAAGCTACCACTATGCAAGATGAATTGGAATCGTTTTGTGTTTAGAATCAAGTTAATTTTATTGGAATAAGTGCTAAAACAGGAACTAATGTTCAATTGCTCTCAAATTTGTTGAGGATCAAGGCACAGCTTATTATGAAGAAATGTGCCATAGAGCCATTTGAATTAGAGTCGCATAGAGAAAAAGCATTTGGGTCAATAAGTCCAGATAGACCTTTACCAAAAACACCAACATCTTCAGGAGAGAAAGAAAATGATTATTAGAGTATACGAAGTGAGACTGTAGAGAGTTTTAGGGCAGTTGAAATTCTTGAAGATAGAGCTTTGCAATCAACATAAGTTAATACAAAACGAGCATATTTAGATATAGTGAAGAGTAATCTTACTAGCAGTTGTAGATTGAAACCTAATAAAATTCTTATGATATTGGAAATAGAATACAACAAGTAGTGTTTCCATTAATAGTAGTTAGATTTATTAAATTGAAGTATATTAGGATGATTCCTATCCTCTAATCGTAGAGCGAATGTGTGCATAGATGTCTCTTAAAGCTAAGCAATAGAATAAAAGGAATTTAATGAGTGTTATAGAAAGCTAAGTTGAAAGCTTTATTTAATTGTTGGCATAATAATTTTAAGATAAAAGATGTATTAATATCCTAATCATAGATCTTAAAGTAAAAGAACAATATGAAAAATTTGTATTAGGTTACAATTCTAGAATTGCGGTTAAAACATGGAAAAATCCAACTAATGCGATTGGATTAATAGTTATTTTAATTTAGCAACAATTGATAAGAATATATGTCCACAAAAATGATGAACCATATGATTTAGCATTTAATTCGATTGTAGATTACAATCTCAAGAAGCATTGTATAGGAGCACTAGTAAATAAAATAAAAGCAATGCAAACTAATCGAAATATAAAAATTCTTGGATTCTTTGACTTTACTAATCATGAATTTGTAGTCTACAATGGAGAGTGTACAGCAAAGTAATTAGGTATAATATTTTAGAAAGTTATATCAATTTTTCATGCAGAATCATTTGGATTATGAACATTATAAACTTCTCTCATCATTATATTGAAATTAATATATAATCGTTAATGAATCGCAGATTCAAGACTGAACTCACTGAAAGACATCTTGACTACAATCTTGACTATGATAGCATTGTTATTGAGAAAGAAGAACCATAGCATAATCATAAAAATTTATTCAGCCTTCAATTTTATCAGAAGCAACAACCCAACCCAAAACCATAAAAGAAAATTAGATAATGTTCAAGGCAAGCTCTCTCTTCACTTAAGAAAGCTTAAGCGATATATACACCTTTAGAGAAGCATCCAAGAATCCATGCACAACCGGCATTTCGAATAAAGCCGCAACTTAATTTCGCCTCCAAACCTAGTCTCCATACTCCAAGTACTAGATTATACGACAGTCAACATCCATCTGGAGTGCAAACACCATTAGAAATCAAAATACCATTCTCCAAAATTCAGGCAATTTTGTCCTCTGTTAAAAAGCATCAAAGATTGCAAATAGACTTCAATAAATTCAAGAAATCAGTCTATATTTGATGATAGTTATAGTAAAATCATTACTTCTTTTTATAGGTATTTAAAATTTCTTTTGAGTAATTAATCTTACTAATTAAGTCGTCTAATCGCTTATTCTTGAACCAACCATCCTAATCCTAGCATTCAGAACACTCATTCTTAAAGCATTTCTCACAAAATGAGTGGCCACAGGGATAGCATGTAACTGATTTTTACATTACTTCCATGCATGAGTTACAAGATATTGAAGTAATTTAAGAATCAAGGGCAAGAGATATATTTGATAGTTAACTCTAGAATTCCTTTTCTTTCTATTCCAATTAAGATTGTAATCCTCTCATTTTATCAGGATTCTAATTTAGGTTAAGAAATTACCAATAATTCTAATTCCTCTTCAGATTTCTTACATTTTGCAGTGAGATTTTTAATGTCTAATCCCATTTTAAAATTTTGATCCTATATGTCTAAGATATCAAAGATTATTACCTTTATGTTCTCTTTGCAATGTCTAGTATTTAGTAGTAAGAGATTGAATATGTTCTGTTTATTCACCTAGTTATTTACCCAAATTGCGATTTTCTTGATTTGCTCCACTAAGTTACGATTCAAGTGTATCTATTCTCATTTTATATTTTTTTCTATCACTACCCACTTCATCAAGTAATGCATGTGCTTATTCCAGTTTTGTTTTCAATTAATTTGCATCATTTTCCAGAGTCTTTACAGAATTATTTAATGTCTCCATGTCCGTTAATTTTGAATTCAATTCCTACATTTATTAATTTCTCCTTTCAATATCTTCTAAATATAATTTATTTGATTATGTAAGTTATTAAATATTTTCCTTGAATTCATTCAATTCTGATGTGAGAATGAATTCAACTGGTTGAGTATATTTCTTGTAACTAATAATGAGTCCATCATATTCATTGTATTTGGTTAATTGACTTTATATATTTTTTATCTGCTGCAAAAGTGCAATTTCATTCTCACTTTTATGTTTGAGCTAAGTTGACAGATTTTTGATCATTTACTCACTATTTACTGATGATGATTTCATTGATTGATGTATTCTTACTTCTTCCTCAAATAACTAACACTTTTAAGTGATATCTTTATTCTATTGTTGTAGTTCATTTACTTAATTTATAAGTTAAGCACATTCAGCTTATGCATTGGATATTTTCTATGAAACTTTAAGTAATTCTTATTATGTAGTTTCAAGTTTATCTTATTTAATTTTACATTCCTATTAAGAACGCTAATATTCCTTAATCAATTCAAGAAAATCTGTTTCTCCATAAACAGAAAGTACTTACTAATACTACTCAATGATTGGCATATTATCATTGATGAAATCACTTAAGTTTTTATTCTCCTGTAAAATTACTTGATATTGTTTCTATTGTTCAGTAATCTCTCTCTACAAAGCTACTATTATTTGATTTTATTGGCCATCTTGTTGATTCCTGGTCAGTAGAAGTGTATTTTAATTACTAAGTTAATCCTGCAATGTTTTCAATTGAGAGTGTAGTTCTGCTAGTTCTTATTACTGTTTTGCAATTTTGGCTAGTGAGATCTAAATAAGATTATGATTACATTTTCCTCAGATTTCAGATGCCTTATAGTCCCCTATGCAGCTCCAAAGTCTAATTTTAAGTTCTCAATAAGACTATTTAATTGGGTGTTGTTTTGGAAAGCCACCTATAAATTTAACTCTTTATCTGCAATTGATTTCTGAATATTATGACATAGTACCTCATGGCGCACAATTAGTTCCTTACATTTTATGAGTTCCTATTTAAGTTTTGTATTCTCATCCAATAGATGAGGTAATTATGTTAAATCTCCTTATAGTGATGAAAGATTGCTTGATAATTATCTTATTTCTCCTTCTTTACGTTAAATTATTGCTTCAAGTTAAGTGATTTGATTTTTCAAAATAGTTATATCACTTGACTATTTTTGTGTAACTTTGCGTTCCTCTCCTAAAAGTTCTTAATACTAAGTTAATTCTTTAATTCTTTTAACACCTTCTGCTATTTTAAATTGGTTTTCTCTCTCTTATGATTACTATTGTTGTAGTAATTCTCGTAATCGCATCACTTCATCTTTTATACCCATGTTTTCTTGCTTCTCATTTTTCAGTATTGCAGAGAGAGATTCAAAATTTCTTTATATACTGAATATAGTTTGATTGCGAGTTTCAACGTCTCGTTATAAATCTTCACATTTTTTCTTCCAATCCTCCATAAAATCATCCTGTGGCAAAGGCTACTAAAATTGTACAGTCTTCTTCTTGGATGTAACGAAATTATAGTTCTCTTACTTGATTTATGGTAGCTATACTCTCTAATTACCTCGTGACATATATATAAATAATCAAATAAATTGGATTGCTCCTGGAATATTGAGTAGCACACTTTTTGGTAATGCAAATGCTGGGTCGATGGGTGATAGCTGATATTTTTCACCATTTAATAATGAGAGTGCTGCCAATCCAAAAAATGTATGGAATACATCTGGTTAATTGTTTGGTCTATCTGCTATTCCGCCATCACTATCTTAACACTAAATTATGATCAATCATTACAGATAAGATATATTACTCTAATAAATTTTAATTGATCCATTTCTCTCTTTTAAGTAGGCATAGAGCACTATACATCCACCAAGAATAGCATACATCTGCTAATTTTTCGGGTCTTCCATTTAAGCTAAATTAAATATACAAAATACCCTCCTTTATTAGTTTATCGTTCATGGATCCACATTGCTAATTCATCAATATTGAATGATAAATCTTCGCAGAGATACAATGTTCCAACACAACAAAATACATATGCTCCATGTGATTCGGCGTCAGGACTTTTTAAATTATATCAATACATTCCACCAAATGAACCATCAAAGTTTCTACATTTCTTTATAAATCCTGCTGCTTTCTTGATATCAATCAAGGCTCGCTTGCCTAACAATGTAAGTGAAGATAGTGCACAATAAGAAAATCGGGCATCAATTTCTCCCCATTGATCTCCTTCAAATGATCCATCTTTCTTCTGTCTTGCGGCAACATAATTGGCTGCTGCATCATAATCCAAAGGACAATTAAGGAGAAAACTCAAAAGTACTGCATAATGAGTGTTAGTAATATGGGAATCATGGTTAGAATTACCTCCAAAACCTCCATCAGGATTCTAACAACCCTTTAACCATGTAGAGAGTTAAGTTTTTTTCTCTTAAGGAATGTCATCAAGTGAATTAAGGCAGGCAAGAGCATTTATTGTCCAATAGCCTCCGGCTACTTTGAGATGCTCAGATAGGTAGAATCCTATTGATTCAAGATCTTTTGACTTGTCTAAGGCCATGAGATAAGGCTGATGATTTATAAGTTATTGCATCGTAATTTATCAAATTTAATTAATCATTTTTTATTGCAAATATGCAATAATTCGAAAAGAATCTTACACTCAGGTGAATACTCTAATGCATAAGTTTGTAATCTTAAGCCTCCCTTTTTCTCTTGACATAACTTTACAAGCAATTCAGGACTTGATTGATTGTTTGCATTGAAAAATTACTCTAAATCAGGGTATATTAATTTGATCTTGACCAATTTTTTCATATTGGCAAGTCGTTTTACTGCTTTCTCATATGCTTCGTCAACTACTGGTTTTGCCACATAATTCTATTTTCATAAATTTTAATACATCTTATCTTTTCCTTGGTTTTAGGAGTGTGACCTATAATTTGGAAATAGACTAAGCTGCATCCTTGGCTGACAAAACTTTCAAGGATTGTTAACCACTGGCAAAACTCTGAATTTTTTGCATAGTCTCCTGTATTTATGCTTTGGAATCTTCATCATCATCTTTTATTTGCTTAAGAAAATATTTGATAATCTCTAATTGCTCCTTTGCCTCCTATTTTACTGTTTTAAGACCTCTAGTACTGTCTTCCATGAGTTTGAGAAGAGTTTGACTTGACAATTAATTGAGATCGAAATAAGTCATCTCATAAGTCGATAAGTCAACTTTTTCACCATTAACAGTGATTATTTTGTCTGTAGACACTATTGTTTGATTGGGTGCAAGTTTACGTAGTTTTTTACCTTCGGAACTAGAGAGACTGCAGGAGCAATGGTCATCATCTTGTAGAATACTTCTTCTCTAATATCGTTTAACTTATCAGCAAAATCATGACTAGGATCCTATATGTACTCCATTTATGAGCTGATTAAAGTCGAATTATGGATTCTATTCTTAAGTTCTGCGACGATTGTATGTGAAAAGTCTTCACCTACTGCTAGAGTGAAAAACTTAAATTGATAGCCCTACTCATGAAATGCTTCAAATTCTTTGGCAAGATTCTATATATAATCTTCCACTTTGTCTTCTCCCACTCCATCTGTGATAAAAACCACGATCACGTTACGCTGTAGCTTATTACTTCTAACCAATTTGATTAGCTCTAAGAATCCAAGTGATATATTGGTATTTTCTCCTTTCTATTCGATTAGTTGTGGCTTTGGTTGTAATTCGGCAGTATCATCAAATTAGATGCAGAAGGCACTTGGCATTCCTCCAATGAAGTTGTTCCAAGCTGTACATAAGTGATCCCAGCATGAACTCATACTACCAGAACCATCAATTACACCTACAATGGAGTATTTTTGATCTATGCTCTTATCCACAATAGTGTAAAGGTAGTATTATTATTGCATATTTATATCTATTCAGTTATTTCAGAGAAAGGAGATAATATTAATAATTTATGCAAGCAGACTTGAAAGTAAAGCGAATATCAATAGTAAAGAAGTTTGAGGACTACTAACCCTTTCCTAAGAAGCGTATCCAGTACAATATAAACAGAAAACAGCGCAAAAGTAGGCATAGAAAAATCTATCGCCTCTCTCATAATGCTCAATTCTCTACTGAAGAAGATGAGCGTATTCTTCGATTGGTCAACGACATGGGACCAAAGTTTGTGAAGATTGCTACTTTCTTTCCCAATAAATCCTACAGTATGGTTAAGAATCGTTACTACAAACATCTAAGAGACTAAATCAAGGAACAAACCACACCAAAATAGGAAAACACACCACAGAATGAGAAGTTAGAAGAATTAAACCGACTAATACAAACTATCAACTTTTCGCCAGAAATTTCATCTATAACCAAGAGTTTTATTGGAGGACTCATCAAATGCCTTATTTGATGAGTCAATCGATCACCGAGAATGATGTCTTTTAATTCACTATAAATTTTATGTAAATTCTCTTTACTCCTGGGCCATTACTTACATCTCAGCAGGTCAAAGAGGCAGCTCTTGTTGATATGGGATCTAGGGATCCTAAGTTCATTCAAATCATTCAAAATATTAGAGCCAGTCTCTTAAAACTCTCATCCGCTGATCCGTAACATTATACTGCTGTTTTACTACAAGGCAGTGGTACATATGCCATAGAAGCCACATTTCACACGGTAGTGAGGAAGGAGAGTGATAAGTATTCGATTTTATGTAAGAAAGAGTACTTGTTGTATCGAATGGAGCTTATGGTGAAAGATAAGCAAAGATTTTGGATGCTCTTGGTAAGAAGTATGTGAAATTGACATATGATGAGAATCAGAAGTGTGTAGTTGAGGATATTCTTAAGGCAATTGAAGAAGATCCTACAATTACACATCTAAGTATGGTGCATTCTGAAACAACCTCTGGTATTTTGAATGATGTGGATTTTGTGTATAGACTTAAGAGGAAAGTTATTTTCATTTTAGATGCAGTAAGCTCTTTTGGTGCATACGATATTCCAGTTGAATAATGGAATGTGGATTTCCTCATTTCCACAAGCAACAAAAATATTCAAGGTATTCCAGGGTTTGCATTTGTAATTTCAAAGAAAGAATTACTCAATCAATATAAGGGGAATGCAGCCTCACTTGTACTTGATTTATATGATCAAGAAACATGTATTTTTTCCCTAATCATAGATATGCTTAAGACAAACTAATTCAGATTTACTCCACCAACCCATGTATTGAGATCATTTGAGTGTGCTTTACAGGAACACTAGAATGAAGGAGGTTCATTGGGAAGATAGAAAAGATACAAATAATTATAAGAATTTTTATCACAGTAAATGTAAGCTTTAGGATTCAAACTTTTCGTTGACCCAAAAGATTAGGGGTGTATTATAACGACTTTTCTTTTCCCTAAAGATCCAAATTTCAATTTTAATCGTATATTTAGTGTAATTTAGATTTTTATGACTATTTGAGTGCTAAGAATTTGATTATATATCCTGGGAAGATGACTAAGGCTGAGACATTTAGAATTGGATCAATAGGAGCTCTAACCATGGATCATATGGGGCAATTAATTGATGCTATTAAGTAATACATAGCAGAAACAAATTTATAAGTTGAGTGATATTAATTAACAGTTTATGAATAAAGAAAATAAACATACTCTAAAAACAGATGAATGTGAAGAGGCTCCCCATGTGACTAAGTTGAAAAGTGATCACTTAGAATAACTAATCTTTAATGTTAAGCTCTTTACTGAGAATCAAAAAATTGAAAATTTGAAAAAATTTCTAACCTCTAATTATGTTAAATTCCATGAACTCCAAAACACGATCGATTAACTTGAATCTGAGGCCGTAGATTCTGACACGGAGTTACTGTAATAAAATTTGACAGCTTTGTAAAATGAGGAAACCCAACTTAGATAGGAGATAGCAAAAAAGCAGCAACAGTTGTAGGGGCAAATGTTTTATCGTGAATATTAATACATGCTACAAGAAAAGCAGGGTTTGATTGCTCAAAATGCAAAATTGACTGCTCAAAAAAATTGATTAAATATATATGTAACCTCCAATTGACGATTAGTTCGATCCTGAAGATATGGAAGCGTGGTTAGCGGAAGTGGAGCTTGTGCACGAAAAAATAAAGCGTCTCTCAAGTGAATAGGTTTGTGTGCATTTAAACTTAGTCCAAGGAAGACAACGATGATGATGACTTAAAAGAGCTACGTTAGAAGAGAGAGATTCATGAAAAGAAGAAAGTAGATGCTCAACGATAACTCTAATCGTAGAAGGAGGATTAGGAGAGAAAGGGTAGAAAAGGTAAGGGTCAAAATAGAGATTATGTTAATTATTGCAAGTACTGCTAATTAGAGTATGTGAAGCCAATGGAGAAGTGTTATTGGTGTAAAAGACTTACACTGACTTGTTAGGGTATGTTGGATATTATATTTAGAACGATATGATTAATTGTTAGAGAAGGTTCATGAATACAAATAATCCAAAGTGAGAAAGTAAGAAAAGAAACAAAAATTTGATATGATGGAGAAGACTGAGAAAATGTTATGGAAGAAAAGTACATTTACACATAGAAAATGGGACTATTATACGAGTTCAGAGGAAGAGATAGAAAGTGAACCAATTGTTCCTAAGGATGATCCTAATTTCAAGGCATTAGAAATGGATATGGAGTAAAGAAAAAAGAAAAGAGATGAAGATATGAAGAAAGCAGAAGAACTAAAAGCAAGGGGAAATAAATATTATAGTGAAGGATAGTATGATCATGCTGCTTGGAAGTATTCGGAGGCCTTAGAATTAGTTAAAGATAATAAGACACTCTGGTTGAATAGGGCAATTTCATATATAAAATTAAATAAGAATAAGAAAGCAATATCAGATTGTACAAGAGTTATAGAGTATGCAGAATGTTTTGAAAATGGGTATACTTAAAGTAGGGAAAACTGTTTTAAAGCATTTGCTAGAAGAGCATTAGCTTATTATAATCGTGATCGTTTGACTGAGGCAAAGAATGATATTGATGAAGCTTTAAAACTCATTCCTAATGATAAAGAGGCTTAAACTCTGAAAAAAGAAATTGAAGCTAAAATAGAGCATTATGAAAGGTTGAAACAAATAGAAAAATAAAATGAATAAGAATAAGAATAATAGAATAAGGAGGATACTAATCAAGAACCATAAATATAGATCAGTTATAAGGAATTAATTGATAAATTTACTTCTGGGTAATAGGTTGACTTGCTTTAATTACTTAAAGTCATGCGACTAAATTAAAATGAGGCTACTGCTTATTTTTATGATAAAAAAGGCATTGAAAACTTAATTGAGTTAATTAAAAATAAAGAAAAACTACATGATGCATAAAATGTAAGTATAATATTAATTTAGATTGTTGCAAGTCTTCCAGCTCTAATTTTACAAAGCTACCAAGAAAAGAATCTAATTTATCAAGAGCAATTCCTAATACAATATAATGGTGTAGAATTATTGGTTGAAAAGATTAAAGGTCTTTTAGTATAAGCAGCAGGGAAGACAAGTACTGCAATATATGATTGTGTGACTGATTATATAGAAACTATTAATTGTATGGACGAAGAAAAACCTAGAAATATTATTCAAAAAAATTAAACTCTCATTGCATATGTTTATCCAGAGTTATTTAAATAAATTGTACCCCTTTATAAGAGTGAAAAAGAATTAGTTTCCAAATACTTCAGTTTATGCAGCAATTTATGCTATGGTTAAGGGACACTTTTTAAGTAAAAACTAATCTTAGATGATCAATTTCTTGAGCCACTTATTAATATTTATAAAACTTTAGAACTTAAATTAGGAAGTAGAAGAGTATTCAGTTAATTATGCAATTGGTTTGCGAATATATTGACAGAAGAATCACTAAGAGTTAAATTTTTATCCCCCAATTTCAATAAAAATTTCTTTCCATGTTTCATTACTTTTTTACGTTCTCTATAATTCAAAGAAAAAGATTATACAGAATTGAAAGAGAATGCTTTAGCAGTCCTTGTAAATTTAACTTTTTAAATAACTCCAGAATAATCAAAGTATGTAAGTCAATTAAATTTTATTCCATTGCTCATTGATTTCTTGGACACATAAAGAGAGCAAGTAGTTATTGAAAGAGTACTAACAGTGTTATCAAAAGTTAATTATGAGGAAAATATCTTTATTGTTACAAAATATCTTAAATAATATAGTAGCCCTAGTATAAGATGTTTAATTTAATGGTTGTCACTAAAATCAACTACAATTTTAGAATAATTAAAGAAAAATGAATCATAATTATATGAATTATTAGGAGAATTGAGATAATTATTATTTTCAGAGAGTGAAATCATATTTTGTAATAGTTGTAATGCAATTGGATTAATCATTGATTTATTATCACCGGTCACTGGTGAAATGAATCCATGTTACTTTTTCAATTAGATAATACCAAGATTGTTGACATTTGTGAAAGATAGGACAGGAAATTTTAGAAAGAATTCTGCAATCTTATTAGCCAAACTGACTAAAGATCAAAAGAATTTGAAGAATCTACGTGACTTACATGGTGTAGAGATCTTATAATCGGTGATGGGAAAAATGTGATATAAAATTATAAATAAATGCTCTCCAAACAGCAACAGTAATTACATGACATCGTGTCCCAGAGCATTCTCAAAACGTAAAGTAATGTAGTGAGGATAGGCAAACAACTAAGGCCTAATCAAAATTGAGTCAATCATTTAACCCAAATGTGTTGATAGGCCAATCATTAAGTCCAACACAGAAGAACAATCAAAGTATGGGTATTAAGAAGGGGAGCAAATAATATTAGCAAGATCTTCTTAAATTGATGACTAGTCAAAAAAAGATATCATCAAGTAAAAAGAAGGCAAATTACTCAGATGTTATGAGCCAAACACTTACTATACAAATCAATAATTTAAAGTTAGTTTTTGATTCCTCCAAAACCACTCTATAATTGGAATAGTATTTGAAATAAGAGTTGAAGCGTAATTCTCAACATTAGTACTCTTCGACAGGTTCGCAACCTGATGATAAGAAAGGTACATGTGGAACTGGTAATGAGTCATCGGAATTAGAGATTGTTGCATTCCATACTGTAGATAAAAATTTACCCATTGATTATTACCTCTAACAATCACATAAATCACTTGATGTCTTTACAGGTCAAATACTCAATTTATAGCCATTCTATGGTACACCAATTATGGAGAAGATTAGTTTGAAGGATTTTATATTTATGAAGTGTATTGGGGTTGGAGGATTTTCTCGTGTGTATTTAGTGAGAAAGAAATCAAATGGAAGATTTTATGCTATGAAATTAATTGATAAAGAGTTTATTTTATAGTATAAGAAATAAGGTATTAAAATGTATAAGTTAGGAATTGTATAAAATGAAAGAGATATTATGACTGTTTTAGATCATCCATTTATAATAAAATTAGAATGTGCATTCGAATCTAAGAACTTTATTGTATTCGTATTGGAGTTCTGTAGTAGTGGGGAATTATTTTGGTAATTACGTTAAGTGAAGAGAATGTAAGAAGATTAGGCAAGATTCTATTTTTCAGAAATATGCTTAGCTATGTTCTATCTTCATTCACTATCAGTAGTTTATCGAGATATTAAACCAGAAAACATTCTTATAGATATAGACGGTCACATTAGAATTGCTGATTTTGGACTATCAAAACCAAATATGACTGATGATGATTATGCATATAGTTTTTGTGGTTCACCGGAGTATATGGCACCAGAAATGCTACTTAAAGTAGGACATAATGTGTAAGTTGATCATTATTGCCTTGGAGCATTGCTCTATGAACTCGTAACTGGGCTTCCACCATACTATTCTAGAGATACTGATGAAATCTATGAATCCATACTAAATGAGGATCTTACATTTCCTGATAAAGTTAATCTTTCTTCAGAAATCAAGGTAAATAAAGATATTATAATAGGATCTTCTTTAAGGACTATTATGTAAATAACCAAGCCAAAGATTAGGTTCTAATAAGGGACTCTCTGAATTACTATCTCATGCTTGGTTCAAGGATGTTGATTTTGTAGCTATGTTATAAAAAAAAGTACCTCCACCCTTCAAACCAAATCAACTTAAATTTAACTATGATTCCAACGACCTCATGAAGGGAGAATTGGAGACACGAGAAAAATTACTTGGAAAATCAGGATTTCAATAGGATATCCGGATATTTAAATAGTTCTACTTCGATGCTTAGGAACAAAAACAAATGCGAACTGAACAGGCTTTGATCCTATAGGAACACTTTACTCAAGTACAATAACTTACAAGGAAATAATCTAAAACACAAATTAAATAAAAATTTACACCAGAGCAGTTATAGTCTCTGTAAAAACGCATTAAATCATAGTACAATTAATTTAACATAGATAATCATCTATATCGAATGTTTAATAGGTGGCTATTCCAAGCCCAAATAAAACTCTAAAAAGGATCACTTCTTAGAACAATTTCTTTGCTGATCGACAAGATCGATAAAACACCCTCCCAACTTAAAAGGAGTAACATTAATTTCTCTCAGGTATCTCAAAGGAGTCAAATCTCCATAAAAGAGTCTCTTCATTAAAGTAGAGAAAAAAGTGATTGCACAATATAAAAAATAATTTTTTTGAATTTAACCATGCAATAAGACTTGGAAGATCTGCTTTTCAAAAAGGCTCGTGAACCCAAAAACATGGACATAACAATCACTTCATATAGTGAGATATCTGATGGAACTCCCAATCCTGTAAAGAAATTGTACACCGAGTAATACTAACCCAAGAAGAAGAAAGCCTAAGAATAAATTCATGTCTCTTCAATCATGGAATCCATGACTCCTTAGAAAATGAATAAATTGATTGATTGGTCACGATATAATGTTACTCCAGGGGATGGTAAAAATATTTTCCCTCAGGTGGCAGGGCCTAGTATTGAGTTTTCAAATGAGAATTCTCTAAATTTTAAGCAACCCTCAAAAGCCAACGGTAATGGAGACATCTTATTAAACAAATATATTGAAATGGAGGAAAAGTTAAAATTACTCCAGGAAAAGCATAAAGATTATACTTCTCTTGAAACCCTTAGGGGAAAAGATCTACAAATAGCATAGCAAAAGATTATGAGTTAGTAGGAGGTTATTGAATCGAAGGATAAACTTATAGATTAACTCAATGCACAAGTTGCAAAACTCTAAGAGAACGAAAAGAAGCACTAGGAGCGCATAGAAACATAAGTCAAAGAATTATATTAACAATTAGAGAAGAGGGATAAATTGATTACTGAGTTGAGTAGTAAAAAGTCCCAAGAGATGTAATATTAGATATAATTTAGAATGACTCTTGCAATGAATGATAAAGATCGTATAATTGAGAGTTTGGAGTAATAAGTTACTAATCTGACAGGTCGACTTAAGAAGGAAATGGAATATCGTAAACATGATGAGAATTTATTATCAGAGATTAAATTAAGGGAAATTTAGAGGTCAAGTGTTTTTGAAGTAAATGGAAGATGTAATCACTGTTAATCAAGTAAGTAGGAATTAGCAAATATTTTAACTGAATGTTCTATTCAAGATGAATAAAAATTGTTAGAAAGTGATTTAAATGTGCCAGTGTTAATTAGAGAGGTGGTTACACTTTTATTAATGAAATAAAGAGAACAGATTGATATTGCATTTTAATAATATGAAGATTAACAATAAGAATTAACAGAATAATTAGAATACTTTTAAAAGTTGAATGATCAATTAATGAAAGAGAATGCATCTATGAAACTTAAGATTTAATCTTTATAGGTATAAAAAGAAGACTTAGAAAAGAAGCTCTATTCTGAATGTAGCAGAGTTAAGACTTTTAGTAAATAAAATGATGAAATAAAGAAAGAGTAAAGATAAATTAATACAGAATAAGATAATTTAGTGCATTTTAAATCAATTCAATCTGATCGATCATCATTAAATTAAGAAATTAATATAATTAAATAGTAGTTTTAGAATTAGGTTAAAGAGATGATGACAAAAATAGCAGATCAAGAAAAATAAATACTATAATTAAAAGATGAATCTTTTAGGAATCTTTCTTCCAGCAAAAAAAATGTATTAATTTATTATATTCTAAGAAAATATAAGGATTAAATGAAGATAAAAATAAATTGATTTAGTAGGTATAAAAATTAGAATAGATGAAAGAAAATGAAATGCGAGCTCAGTAACAACTTAAAGAAAAAGATAGAAAAAATATAGAATTATACAATTAAAATAAAGCTATGTAAAATACATAAAAAGAACTTGAATAAAATATATAAGAACTCAGGGATGAATTGGATAAGAACAAAAAAAAATTAACATTGAAAAGTTCAGAAATCAAATAATTTATCGAACAAAATAAAGTACTTTAGGAGAAAAATACAGAATTGAACACTAAAATACTGTAATTGTAGCAATAACTTATATAATCTGAATCTTAAAATAAAAGAAGTGATTTTTCGATCGAAAGAATGAATAAAAGTATTGAGTAGGTACGTACTGTTAGTCATTATTTACAGCCAAACATCAATTAGCAATAAGTTACAGAGTTGATTGAGGGATATGAGCAATACTAGCAGGAGTTTGTTAACTTAAAATTAATGTTTACTGAAAAAATTAAGCAACATGAATTGCTTACAAATGTAATTTAATTCCTATAATTAGAAACTAACATAACTACAGAAGGATAACTCTTAATTAAGTCTATAGAATTCTAAATTAGCATCAGAGATAACTTAATTAAAAGAAGAGAAAACACAAAAAAGAGTTGTTGAAGAATTGACTACTGGAGTAAGATGCTCTGCAGCTACTGGAGATTCTATCAACATAAAATCTTTTATTTAACATGGTGATGATGAGCCTGTTAAAAAGAAATTCAATATTTTAGATTTAATTCAACCGGAACTAATGTCAACTGAGGAAACCATGTATATTTTAAAAGAAATATTGATACGATCAGTTAAATCAGTTGAATTGATTAAGAAAGTGTCACAAATATCAGAAATAAGAGAACTTTTATCAATAATATAATAAGTAGATGATAGATATGCTGTTAGTAACTAAAAATTAACTAAAGTTGTTAGTTATGTTTTAGCTGATAGACGAAAAGTAAAGATGAGTAATAGAAGCGAAAAAACAGATTTCTTTAACTCTTGATAAGTATCAATATTTCTTTGGAATAATTTTTCCATTCGATATTTATTTATCATTTCTCTTTGAAATTAACATTCTACTTTCTCTCACCACTGATTCTAAATATTTTTTATCTAAATATTTTTGAATAAAATCTTGTTGTTCAACTGAATTCAATCTTTATACAGAGTCTTATTATTATTAAAATTGGTATTTCATGTTCTTTGTGAGAATCAATGTTTCTTGAAAAGTGTCTTAATTAATAGAAATTAAGCTTGATGGTTCTTATTTGTTAATTCTTTGTGGTGAATAAAGTTATGTTGCTGTAGAGCTATATTTTTAAATATTTTCTTCACCTCTATCTAATTGATCAGACATATAAAGATATATGTGATGTTTTTCCTAATATAAATACCCTTAATACCTTCATTTTAAGTTTTGGATTCAATTTTAATTTCTTTTAAGTTGACATTTCTTGTTCAGGTAACCATAAAGGATTAAGTTATATACTGTTTTAAATTTATAATTACTTTCCCTCTTCTTCCTATTTTTTTGGTTATTAATCTAAGTTTTCCATTGATTTAACTGGTGGATTGAGCTGATGTAAAATAGGATTAAATACTTTTTAACGTTTCCTTTTCACATTAGCAGCTGCCTGTGGGAAAACTAAAATTAATGGTAACTTACCTCTTCTTATTCTTGTATTCTCTACACTAATTATTTTAATTTCTTTTCCTCTCTATTGGAAGTTGATTCATTGATGATTAGTGATTTAGAGGACTCTTTTTGTGTTTTATTCTTATAATGCTCCATTGATGAAGATTAACTTGATATCTCTAAACTATCGCCTTTTGATTATTCACTCATAATTATATTAATATTTTTTATTGTGAATATCTCATAGAAATCATGCAAGTTAAGCAGCATTAACTTTATTGCAAGTGTCTTCTAACAATGCAAGTAATGTCTCTTCAGTAGATTCTCTAAAATAATTTAAATTTGAAAATACCTTTGTTTCTTTTCGCCATCTACTTCAGTCTTGATTCTATTGACAACATCCTTGAGCATATCAAAGATGGCTTATTCTGATTCTTATCTATTGACCTTCTCTTGGACAAGCAATTGATTGAGTTTACTTAATTCTTCATTCATTTTTCTTGAGATATTTGAATCCATTTCTTCTCTTTCAGATACTTCTGTTTTGATGGCTTCATGGAGTCTTGGTAAATCTGTTTCTAGACACTAATTAAGACGTTCAACATTTTCATTTCTTGTTCTACTCTCTGTACTTAATTCACTTCTAATGAGACCAGTCTTCTCTTCAATAAATCTAATAATCTTTTATTCTCCATCTTTTCTTGTCTAAGATTAAGTAATGAATACTTATGTTAATCCATCGACAGCCTGACTGAATTAATTTTCAAGATCCACGTATTCCTTTTACTTTTACTCAAAGTGTTGTTCTCTTTGTAGCTTAGTTTGATCTAAGACTTTCTGTAGTTTGAGAACGCTATCCTTGATCAAAACGACTCTTTGGGAGAGCTGTTCATTCAACTCGTTCAATCCTGATTCAAGTTAGTCAAGACGGGTTTCGGACTCTTCGATTCTTTTTGTCTACGGTAGTTAAATATATTACTCTCTCTCCCTCGATAGTTAAATCCATTTGACTCAATTATGATGTAATTTTAGCAACTCGCTCCCTAGATGGTGAATAGTCTAATAGAAGGATAGAGTATACTTTATTTGGACATATCTAACTGACTTTTGAATAAATAAAGATTATTAATATATATAAAATAAAAATAAATTTATTGTCAAAAATTATAAACCTCACTATTTAATTTCAAATTTATGTCAACATCCTCTGATTTTTAACCACCTTCACCTAGTCTCTCACCAAGCTCTTAAATAAAATGCTATCAGGAATAATTAGAGAAAGCACATTCAATGATCGATTACTTGGAAGTGTTGTTGGCTGAGAAATAAGCAATGAAAGAGAATTGCAATTCATTTAACATACCTAAAACTAAGAACCATGTGAAAAAGTAGAGTTTATGTCTTGATCATATTCCTCAAGCAATTCAAATTCAATAATTTGTTACTCCTCGTGAATCAAATATTCAAGGAGGAATCAGATTCACTCCAGCACATGTTCCAAGTTATATATCAGAGTTGCAACAACAGCATTAAGAAATTCTGTCTTCTTCTAAAGAGAAGTCAACAGTGAAGAAGCTTTAGATTCAAGAAATATAGGACAAGGTTCAAGAATTATAGGATGAAATATTCATTTGTAGGGAGAGAATGCAAAATACAGAATTAGCAAAAGGATAAGCATAAGAAACACTCTCATAAATCGATGGGGACATTGAGTTAGCTAAATAGAAACTTCAATAAACATAAGCACAAGGAGAGTAAATTTATGAAAATGTTATGAAAATGGAAGATAAGGACCATGATCGAAAGTATTATTTTGGAAACAAGAACACACTTAAAAGAAAAAGAAGCCAATACGAACCAGAATTGAAAATAAAGAACTAAATCAATTAATTAAAAGGCGAAATAGATTAGTTAAAATAATCGAAGAAGGAGAAAGAAGAATACTACTCTCAAAAGATTAAAGAAATTGAACATTAATTAGATTAAAGAAAAGAAACAGGAGAATAGTAAGATTAGTTAAATGCATCCCTTAGCCCTGATAGACAAAAGGTTAGAGTTTACAGGGGTAAGCAAGCATTGTTATAGGTATGTATAAATTAACACTAGTTAACATTAAATTCTGATAGTTGCTCAAGATCTTATGGGTTGCGAAAATCATAGGAAAATAAGCTGAATTCAGCTTTTGATTTCAAATAGTTTGATGAACATGACAATGTTTCAATAGACTCCTTTAAGAATAAAGATAAAAAAAATAGAACATGTGATCCATGTACTATTTTCTGAATATATACATTTTAAAGATTTTCAATTTCTAAATTTATTATTTAAAATGAATACAACAAATTCTACAAACTCAACCCCTAAGAGTACTCAAAATCATCTCAATACATCATCAACTATTTATGTATTTGTTGGAGTATTCTTTATAATATTGCTCTTGGTGATTGTCATAGTTTTGCTAATATAGAGAGAACATCGAAGATTGCAACAAAGGACTCGTTATTCCTAAATGTCCCATACGAAAAAAGAACAGAATTCAACTCTTGAAGGTCCATCAATTGAAATATCAACATCAGAATAGTAACAAAGTATTCCAGATAAGTTGGTGACGTTTGCACAGTGATTTATTACTTATTTTATTATTAATGGATTAATTAGCTGTAAGTCTTTTTCCTCTTGCTTATGCAGGTTATGCTTAATTTAGGATAAAAAACTATTAAAAAGTGTAGAATAAGCAAGAAACAATTGGCCTTAAAGTTTAGATTGGTTTCTAGTTATAAATAGCACTTTTACAATTAATTGAATTACTGATAGCACTCTTCTATAAAGATATTGTACCAGCAGCGTGTTGCCTCTTTTTAATAGTAGGCCTATTTTATTCATTTGGAATTACTGTAATATTTCATTACGAGCCTTTACTTGCATTGTTACCACTTGTTTGCCTATTTAACTTAATTAGTAATTCGTTTGTCCTTAAAATATTCGATGCTCTAAGTTTACTAATGTCAACGCTCTTAGCTCTTTATTAACATTAAAGGAAGGATGATCCTATGGCCTATAGTAAAATTTGTAAATTACATAGATCCTTTCTGTGAATTTTTTGAACAAAATGATAGCTTTATTTGCTAATATATATTGCTCCTTAAATTCTAACCAAATACATATCAAGAGGAAATCGAGCTCTTAGAACTGAAGGAAAATAAACTCTAGGATCCATTATTAGCTACATCGCAAAGTCAGCAACATTCATAAAGTCATACAACATCTCAAATGGCATAGTTTATAATAAATTAAACTAGATAATCAGCCAAATTAGATCAAAAGCATATTGAACCTGTTATTATGGATATAGTTTTTTCAAAGGATGATGACTCAGATAAATGGGAAAGAAAAATCGAAGTCCCAGAGCCTTAGAAACAAAATCATCATGATATCCCTAAAATTCAGGTGATTGTTGAAGAGAATTCTGGTTCAGATAATAAATCATAAGGGTCTTTCAAATAAGAAATAATAAAGGAATAATTTATTCCAATTCGACGAAGTTAAGCCAGCGAAAGAAGATCATCATCACTTAGAGAAATAAAAAAGGATCACTTACTAGATGAAGAAATCATTCAATAAGAATAATTAGTAAAATCTGATGATGAAAAGCAGGATACATTATAAATTAAAAAATATGAAAAAAATGATTAAATTGAAGAACAAAAACATTTTGATTTGTCTGACTAAGAATAAAATAATTTGGAAAAACTAAATCAGGATCAAGAAGATAATAATATAGTTGAAATAGTCAATATCAATAAATTGGGTGAAGGAGATAGTCCCTAAAAATTAGAATAAATTCCTAATAAATAAAGTTTTCCATTTATTGAAGACGATGAATATCCAAATAAATTGATTGTAATACCTCAATAAATACAATAAGAACTACAATAATCATAAAAGTAGAAAAAAAAGAGAATTAAGGATGAAGGTTTAATAGCTAAAAGAAACAGAATGATGAAAAGAATTAAAAGTTATGAAGAATTTTAGGACAAGAATGATGACAATAAATCATAATGTAGCGATAAATTTGATGATAAGAAAAGTGATTATGAAAAATATAAAGATGAAGTCAGTTCAGCTACTTTATCAGAAGATGAAAGTGAAAGTGGTGTTTATGTATAATAAAAGATGGAAAAAGTCTAATTCTAAGTTGGCAGACAAATCACTAAGAAAATTGTTAATTATTAAGTGAAACATCTCATCTCAATAACTGTTAAAGTATAATCTGAATCTTGGACATAATTGTGTCAATATGTTGAATTGTATCAAATTGCTAATGGACATTTACCTAAACCAACTGTAGGTGATGCTGACATTGAAAAAAAATTATTTTATATTCAATAATGGTTAGATGGTATGAGTTAAAATCCTTTATTAATGAGGAAAGAAGTACTAGAATATTTTAAAGTTCCAGAAACAATAGTCAACAAGTATGGATTAATTAAGAAAATTGAAGAGGAAAAGAGAGTATCGAGACCTAGTAATAAATTTATGAATTCAACTCAAAAAGATTATTTTTTGAAAATTAAACAAATAAATGTTGATTGTTTGGGTTCTTAAACCTCTGAACCAAATCATGATATTATTTACTTTAAATTAAGATTCACTATCCAATTTGAAACAAAGAAATTACTTTGTGAGTGTTTGAAAACATTAGACGATATTAAGGAAGCAACTAGAATAATTTAAGCAGAAAGAAATTTAAGAGTCTCATTACAAGAGCATGAGACAAGTAAAAAGTAAATTTAAGCAATTGTCCAATTTTTACAAGAACTATTTAGCCACCAATTTTATTACTGTGACAGACTTTTTGAATAATTTGATTTATTGGCATTGGTCAAATGAATTAGTAGTTATCATTATTATTAAGACTTTCTCCAACTTGGTTTTATTATTTAATAGCCTCCATTATTAATCGGTTCAAGTTTTGAAGATTGCTACTACAATTAAGGTGTTGAAAAGCCTTATGACTACGAGACTATAAATTAGGCATCTTATTATGCTATCTTCGAACGATAATTAGCTAATTCTTTAGCTTGTTAACTTATCATGTCTTTTATTTATTATTCTAATTCTTAATTCTTCTTTCTTAATTCATACAATTCTTTAATTGTTTGATCATTGACTTATGTTTAAGAATATGGTTAAGCTTTATCTTGGAATAAAAGTTTTTCATATTTTGTCTTCAATTATTCATTGTCCTTTTCTAATTGATTTAATCGATTCCTCTGCATATCTAATACTTGTCTCAGGGCATCCTCATTTTAAAAGCGCCTATGATATACCTTAAATTTACTCTGAAAGTGAATTGTTCTTGCCATCAGCTGTTTAAGCTCTTTTGGTTGAAATAATATTAGTAAATGTACTTTTCATTTAGGATAGCTATTATCTCTATAGTTAGTTCTCTTTTCTTAAGATCTCATTTTCTTGTTAGGTTTGTTTGATTCTTTTTTGCAGGAAAATGATTTCTTTATCTTTTTCTTTATGACTATTGCTATCCATTTATAAATATAATTGATTGTTAAAAATAAGTATTAAGGATATTCATTATTATGCTTCAAAATAAATATTGTAATGGTCTAAGTCTCGATGTTTTATTAGATTTTTCAGTTGTTGAGAAAAAGCTTGGTTAAGCTTGAATTGATGAGCTTCTTTATTTAAAATCAGCTTGTTTTTTGTGCTAAGGGTGCTTTTACTGTTGCTTCCGTTAATCAACGCTTTTTACTAGTTCTAAGCATTATTCTAACAATTCTGATCTTTTCACAAATTTTCCATTCACCAACACATTTGATGGTTTATAACTTAAGCAGGCTACCTTAAAAAATTATAACAATTGAATAGGAGACCCTGAACATGAGAGACAGTTTTAGGTCAATTAAAAAGTGCTTGATTTGCAATTTCCTTAACTAAGTACTACATCATCAATATTTTAGTCTTTCGCACCAATAAGTCTCATGTTTTATTTATCTTCTTCATCTTATTTCAATAGTTTGGTTATCATAGCAATCGCGCTTGATATGTTTCCCTAAAATTACTTAAACTAAAGAATTGATTCAATTATAAATTCCAATTATTAATTGTTGTTGCTATTTATGAGAGAGGAGACATTATTTTCTAATTTTTCAATTTGATGAACAGCTTTCATAGATTAAACTTGTAATTATTTATCTATTTCTGCTTGAAATAAGGTTTATTAGGAATAAAGCTCATCTGAAACTTATTTTATTTTACCATTTGTTATCAAAATTTAATTATTGATATCTGATAGCTTTAATTCAAAATATTCTTTGAGTTATCTTAATTATTCTTCAAAATATACTAAATTTGTGGACTGTTTTCTTTTTTTCTTTTCTTTTGCTTCTTCAATTTAAATGAAACTTTTTCCCACTTGCTGAATATTTTCATCTGAAGATGAATGTTTCTCTTATTGCATATTTTTAATGGTTTCTTATATTTTTTTATGTCTCAGTGTTGTATCCTTCACTATCTATTAATGATAGTTTATCAATTATTAAACATCTATTTCTTAGTCTGCTGCTAATATCTACTTATCAAAATGATCAAATTTCATTTTTTCATGTTAAGTATATTTAAAATAAAATTGAATTGGGAAACTAATAAATAATGAGTCACTTATTTAATTTTAAACATGATATTGGATATAGTAAGCCAAATAATACTCGATCTGTTTAATTTTAACCTATGTAGAATCAATAACAGATAAATACCCTTTGAGGGAATTTATTGCTTAATTTTGATCAATGAATTTTTATTTATCTATATCAAGTTAACTAGTATGGGTGAGCAAATCAATTTGAATATCATGAGTTTATTTTGCAAAATCATTGAGTTTCCCTTAGATTTTTTTCAAATTGGCATCTTATTCAACTTATATTAAA
>JMSD01000048.1:254786-265926 GCA_000715435.1 Paramecium caudatum
TTTTAAACCTCTTGAGGATAACAGTGAATATGCTAAATTAATAATAATGGAGCTTACTATATTTATATTCACCACAACTTAGTTTATTTATTGGGAGAACATGGAATAGCTAATCAGTTATGATTAGTAAATTCTTTTAGGATGGTTTCACATATCAATATTTGTCACTACTTTGGTAGTAAATATTGTCTTGCAGCTATATCTAATGATAAAAGTATTGGTTGAAAGATTAAAGAAGCGATAAGTTATTTAGGATATTTATAATAAATCAAGTAATCCATTTCCTTTATAAAATTGATTGTGAGAATATTTTTAAAAATAAACTTTATATAGAAATAGTAATATTTCAATCAAATCTTCTTATTGAACCATAAAGATCTTCTACTTACCTTGTTAATCTTAAAGGATTAAAAAGAACTTATGTTATATCAAGTAGTTTCTCAATTATTGTAGATTAATCAAAATAAAATTATCTTAAATTTGTATCACAAATAAGTTAACATATTGTAATCTTTTTCTTTAATCTATCTCTTGGTGTTTCATTTCCTGAATTTATATGTGTTTATTATTAATCTAAAAAGTTTACTAAATAAGTTGAATAAATTAAGTTAAATGAAAATTTAAAAACACAAGAATAAATCAAACAATAATTGAAATCAGCTAATCAAGAAAGGAGGACTCATTAAGATTTGAAGATGAATAAGAGTGTTTTTCAAAAGACCGGAATGTTCTTAGCATAATAGTGAATCGTATTAATGAACATTATTATTTATTTTATTTTCGTTGTGCTGATTCTAGAATCAAGGCTTAACAAATTTTCGTGCACTATTCTTTCATTTTTAATATATTCATGCTATGTTAAAATATATTTCTTCCTTCAATATAATAGAATATTTCTGCGATGTCTATAAGAAGGACTAATTGATAATCAAATTTTTTTATTTATTAATAAAGAAAAATGGCTACTTATGATTAATTTTAGTCATGGCCAAAAGATATTCATAGATAAGAAGCAAAAAAGCAGTGGGTTTGTAATTTAATTGTTTATTCAATAGTACTTTCTTCATAATAATTAATAGATGCTCTAACTAAATATCATGATGAATGGTAAAATTTATTGAGATCGAAAAGTTCTGAAGCTGAAGTTCTTTAAATTTTAACTTATAAAGTGAAACTCTATGAGGAGGTTGAATCTGTTAAACAAATAAGTTTATAATCACTTTCAAACAGCATCCAATAAACTAATTTATTGTCGCAAAAAAGTGTGGAAATATAAAATTTAAAAGAAGAAATGATAAGGTCATTGGAATCTAGACTATAAGATTAAACTAATGCATTACTTAATTAATAAGAAATAAGTAGTATATTATTTGAGGATGTTAAGAAATTGGAAAGTATAAACACTTAACTTACAAAAGAGAAAAATGATTTGATCAAGTAATATAAAGAAATTTAGAAATGCTAGTAACTGCTTAATCAAAAACTTGAAAAATATAAAGAAAATACTTAGAGCAACAAAATAGAACAATTAGATTATATTCAAGCTGATATTTAGAAAGTTATTGGCTTATCTGAAAAGTTAATTGACCTAATTGGAAATCTAATTTAAAACAACTAAAAAAATGCTTCAGAAGAGTTAATTCAAGAGAGATTGCAAAATTTGAAGAAGATTTTAACATATAATAATAAATTGCTTCGGTAGCTGAGTTAGTATTTGTATGAGTCTGAAGTCTAATTAATCCTAGTTTAATAAAAAAATGAAAACCTCTAAAAAGAAATTCTCAACAAAACTAATGAAATTGAAGAAATTTAACGTAGACTTAGAACATAGACTTAGCAATATTAACAAGCAATGGAACAACAAGCAAGCGAAATGAGAAGTATGATGCCCGCTGATTATGATTCTCACAGTAAGTATTTAAGAAATAATTAGAGACTAAATCATAGAGAATAAAAAAAAGCTTAAATAATATGAAAAATCATTTTTGTGAGTTTGGCTGCAATTTATTTTTACGTATTTTAAATGATTGTTAAACACAGATCTAAGCTTTTAATAATTAAGAATTAGAGACCCTTCTCTTAGATTAGATTAAAGAATTACAGAAAATTAGTAATTTAGAATAGCAAGAAAAATTGTTATAGGGAAACTTGAACATTCTAGCTTAATTCAACAATTCTGAAACATTACTTATTAATAGAAATATCCTAAATGAAGTATAAAATATGTTACAGAATATTAGCATTTTGCAAGAATAAGTGAACACTAGATGAATAATCATAAACATATATAAAAAAATTAAATCCTTTTAAATAAATTATTAAAAGAAAATCAAATCAATCATGCCATCAAAGAGAAGGAATAATGGTCGTTCAAAGAAGAATAGAGGACACGTTAAGCCAGTGACATGCTCAAATTGTTGTAGATTAGTTGCCAAGGATAAGGCTATTAAGAGATTCACAGTTAGAGATATTGTTGATGCTTCATCTAAGAAGGATATATAAGAGGCATCAGCTTATGGAGATACAAACAAAAACTTGGCAATTCCAAAATTGTTTGACAAACTCTAAGTAATTAAATTTACTAATTGTAGTATTGCATTTCATGTGCTATTCATGCTCGTATTGTTAGAGTAAGATCAGCAGATGATAGAAAAATTAGAGTGATTGAGAGAAAGCGACCATAGTAAAATTAACCAAAAAAGGAAGCTGTTGCTAAGGCTCCAGCCCCAGTTGCAGCATAATGATTTATACATTAAAATAATGAATAATTAATCCCTTGCAAAGAGTGCAGTTGAACGATTAAATTAGAGTAATTTTTAGGCTTCATAGCCATATGAATTTGAGTAGAAATATCAAAAAGAATAATAAGACCTTCCAAATCCAACTAAATTTGATCTTGATGTGATGTTAAAATTTATTGATGAAGTTGATTCGAGTGTTAAATAGACACATGAATTTAAGAGTATAATCTAAAAATACAAGATGTCAACATCTAAGTTTTGTTTAACAATGGAGTAAAATAGTATTTAATTCAAGAAATGATTATCTGAATAATTTGCCTGCTGAAAAAACTACATAGATATATAGAGATGTATAATGATATTTTAATCAGATATCAAGAATTTATGATCATTAGGAGGAGGCATTACAATTAAAAGATAAGGTTAGAAAAATAATTACATACAAATTAGAGGATATGAGAAGAAATACAGTAAATATATGTATATTTCATAGAGAGAGTCAAAATGGGGATTAACATTAAATTTATTATAATTAGTATTGAATAAAAATAAGGGGAATAGAGATATATTTGATTTATTATAAAAGAAATTACTACCTCCTGATTTAAGATAGTTGGTATGGAAAATGTGTTTAGAAAATAAAACAATCAGTGATGAATATAGTAAATTATTGGGAAAAGCAAGAATGTTAACAATGTCTAAATTTGATGTTTAGATTATTAAGGATGTTGAACTAATTGTAAAAGAAATGACTAAGCCTGATACTTTTGATGGAACTATGGTATTTGCAATGAAAACAATACTTAGTTATTATGAGCATAAATAAGATAGAATATTAACAGATTATCTATATTTGTTATGTATTCCATTAGTATTTGTATTTGGAAGTAGTAAACATTTATTAAAAATACCAACTGAATTAATTGGTTATTATTATTCATTATAGTTAATTGTTTAATTTTTTGATCCACTTGTTGATTTAGTAGTAAGACATGATGAAAAATATGAATCAGAAATGACTGATTTATTTATGAATAGTATAAATGTTTTAGATGAAGAACTTGCACTTAAATTTTAAAGTATTTTAAATTTAAAATCTCCTACTTAAAGATAATTATTAGTTATTGTAATAAAAAGATTTGTTCATTCACTGGGTTTTGCATTTTTACCATTAGATGTGACTTTATTTAATATTGATTAAATTATAATGAAAGTAGTAAAAAGTAGATTAGAAATATTTGTAAATATGGGAATTATGTGTTTTTGTATTAGAGATCATATTTTAAAAAGTAAAACATGGGATTAAGTTGTTGATACATTTTATACAAAAGCTAAACTCATAGAATTACCATAATATCATTAATATTATCTTGATGTTTATAAAAATGTTAAATTTTATGTTTCACCATATGATGTTGATCCTACATTAGTAAATAGAAATGCAGAATATGCAACAGGTAATATGTAATAATATAAAGATCCATTGGCTGAAATAATAGAAAAATAATAAGAATAAGATGTAAATGCTTTTAAAAAGAAATGGTTTGAGGGTAAAGAATTATATGAAGATGATGATCCAAATGTTATACTAAGATAATAATAATAATTACCTACAAAAGATAAAGCACTTAAGGATATGAAGATGTAGGATGCAATGAAGAATGTTTAAGTTTAATAGAAACCACCTTAAAAGATGGGAATGGTACCAGTATAAGATTCAGATTAAGAGGATGATGACATATTTGCTGACATGGATGACTAATGAATATATATTAATCATTTCTTCTTGAATTACAGAGATGCTGAATTTATACAATACCTTGTTCCACCATGTTAGATAGGTCCATCATCAAATTTATGGCCTAAATGTGCATTGCAACTAGAACATCTGACTTCAATACGAGTCATACCATGGGTGTGATCCCTAAATAATTTTAAGAATATACATAATCTCTTTAATCTTACTTTAATCATAACTTCCCCAAAATGCAGGCCAACCACAACCAGAATTAAATTTATGATCAGAACCAAATAGTTATTCATTACAAACGATACATAAATACTCTCCTGGATCTTTTGTTTTATAATATTCATTATTGTATGGTGGTTCAGTGTCTAATTAAGGATAATAGTACCTGCAAGTTATGTGACTCTATATTATATATCAGTTAATCTATTTTTGAGATCCTTGGAAATGAATGCCTTCCCTTATTACATTAATTTATGTAATATTGTACGCATGAGTTTTTAATTTTAAAAGTTTTTTAAATCTTGAATAAATGACACACAGCTACGGATTGAGAAAGGGAACAAGAAGCAAGTTTTCAAAACCATTCAGAGGACATGGAAATGTCAGCATTCATAAAACACTCTAAACATTTAGAAGAGGTATTATGAATCAAATATTGTAGGGGATTTCGTTGACATCTTAGTCGATGGTGCATAACATAAGGGTGTACCCTTCCATTATTATCATGGCAGAACTGCTAGAGTATTCAATGTCAATCCAAGAGGCATTGGTATTCAATTGGCAAGATAAGTCAGAGGTAAGTATCTGGAGAAGAGATTCCATGTTAGACCAGATCATTTAAGACCATCTAAATGCAGAGAAGAATTTGTTAAAAGAGTTCAACAAAATGACAAGATTAAGACAGAGGCCAATAAAAACAAGAAGCCAGTCTCCACCAAAAGAGTACCAATTTAACCAAGAGGAGCAGAAGTTGTCAAACCAACTGCCACAGTGTTCCAACATCCAAAGGCATATGTTGAAATTATCTGAAAAAGCATACCGTAAAATATAAAGTTTAATATTTCATACTCCTGTCTTTCTTCCATATTTATGTGAATTTAATTTTGCAAAAATAATATTCTAATAATATTTTTTGATAATATTTTTGCATCATGCAAGGAACTCCAATGAATTTGGTGTGCGCTTTTATCAAAAATTTAGATCTAGTCTAATTTTAGCAGAGATTAAAATGTACAAATTTTTTGATTTAATTAGTACTCAATACTGATATAACCCATCTCAAAAAATTATTATATTATTTTGCATGTTAATATGCAATGTTAAATCATAGTAGCATTGGAAATAATTCCTTCTAAAGAAAGAATAAGGTAAAAGGTCAAAATAGGAGATTTTACCAAAATAATTCTACTCGATATTTGCCACCAATAAATGAACTTTAAACTCAAAATCAAGAATAAATGAATTTAACAACTAGCTAAAACTTTGATCCCTCAACATTTAATGATATTGACCTCTTAGAAATAAGTTAAAATATCTCAAGATAGTAATCATAAAGGTTATCATCCTAATCCTCAGCCTTTCTCAGGACCTAGCAAGACTTAGACATCGATTCAAAAGCAAATACACCAATGTAAGACTATTGCAGGAGATAAAATCAATCTCAAAAATTAGAGACAATTGAAATTTCTAATTTTGATTCTTTCACCAATCAAAAAGGATAATAAAATCAATTAGATTTCAGAATTAATAATGAAAAATAAAATCCCTAAGGCAATGATCAAAAGACTAAAGTGAGTTTTAGCAACAACTCTAAAATCATTTATAATTCGGTTGATGAAAATGAAAGGAGGTCTTAACCAGAAGATTTATAAATTCAAAATTAACAAAGTATTAAAGTTACTGATGTTAATGAAATAAATTAGTAAATTCAGAAATATTAAGCTTATGAAATGGAAAATGATGATAAAGCACTGAAGAATGAAAAAGAAAAATTTGATATAGATAGGGAAAAATTGGAAAAATAAATGGCAGAAATTTCGTTCCAGCACTAATCGAAAATTTTGGAGCTATATGAAAATTTGTGGAATTAGGCAAATAAAAAAATTGAAAAGCAATAGAAAATTATAGAGAATTTATGGTAAATTCTGGAAAAAACAAAAGAATTACAACCTAAATCAATTAGTATACATAATCAAACTTCTGATGCAACAGATTTACTGTCTAACTAATGGTTTTTAATTTACAATAAGGGATAAATTTTATAAAATGGCCTTAAAAATTATTTAGTGAATATGAATGACGACCCTCAACCCTAATCCTAATAATCTATCGAAAAAAACTCTCAAGTATTTAAAGGATATATGGAAGAAATCAAATAAATTAATTAATAAAATTAAACTTTGGCAGACCAAGTGAAATTAAAGATGAGAACCAATAATGAAAAAGAAGACAAATCTTACGATGAGGCGGTCACGATTCTGATAATTAATATTGAAATTTTAAAGAGAACCTCAATTTTATTGGAGAAAATTAAAGATGAAGATCTCCTTTAGCAACGATTGTTTCTGAAAAACAAAATACATGAATAAATTTAATAATTTGAAAAACATTAAAAAATAGCAACCAGTTTTTTTAACCAAATAGAAAAACCACAACTATAAGATGTTGAGGTTTCATAACTTTTAAATGCTTTGGCTTTGCATGAAATAAACAACAATAAAAATTATGTATCATGCCTTGAAAAAAGTACTTAAACAAATGAGCAAAACACATTTTAAATATAAAATATTGGTCTCTAAATTCCTTAGAGTATTCAAAAAATAGATTTCGCTACGCAAACTCAAAATCTAAATGCTTGCTTGATGAAAAATAGTGAAGAAAAAAATTAAGCAATGATTGAAGCAGAGATGTAAAAACAAAAGGAAAAAGAAGAGTTTGAGAGACTAAAATAAGAAGTTAATGAAAAATATGAAAAAAACAAAATAAAAATATATGATCATGTACAATAGCTTGAAGAATAAAAATAAATTAATTCACGAGCTTAATATCAACTAAAGCATCAGACAACTTTGGAAATGTATCGTGAGCTTCTTGAGGAGTGGTAAAAAATTAGCGATACAAGTGAATCATTTCAAAAAGATTTAAAAAAATACCTTGAAAATCTGAACAATCAAACTTAAAAATAAAACGAAAAGCATTGTTAAAATTTTAATACATATAATCAAGAAATCACAAATTTGAATGGCAAAATATATCATTTTATAGAGTTGTTAAAATTAAAAATGAATTTGGATAAAGATAACAAAGGGAAACTTTACTAAGAAGCCATATAGATTTTGACTTTTAATATTAAAATTTTGTAGTAAACTTAGGCTTTATTAAATGAATTGATGAAATAAATGGAAAATAAAAATAAATAGTATATTGAGCAACAATCAATAATCATTAAAAAAGTAGAAGAAAGAAATTAGTAATTCAATGAATTTTCTTAAATTGTTTTTTAATTATTGAAGTAAATAGACTTCTAAGAAAAGTTAATTAATATCAAGAAAATGGATGATTAAAAATTACCCTCCTAAAATGAAAGTTAGGATAGTAAAAATTAACTATTTTCCTGTCTTTAAAATTCGTTAATGAGTTTTCAATAAATTTTCACTATGAAATAAGAGGAATATATTAAAATGGTGCAAGACTTTAGGGTGTAAGATGGAACTACTCAAAAGTAATTACGCTAAATGATATCAGATATGTAACACCAAATAGCAGCATTGAAAATATAATTTTTCGAAGGTTCAGAAAATCATTATGTGATTTATCAATTACAACCCACACAGTGATTCGATAAAATTGGTAAATTATAAAAATGAAAAATATAATTCTTTTTGAAATATATTTACATAATTCCATAAACTATAGAAAACAAATAAACTAATTCCTTTAAAAAAAATTAATCAAGAATCTCCTTCAACAATATCCGCACCAAAAGAGTCTTCCTGATCTTCTTTTTCTGCTTCTTCTTCTTCTTCCACTTCATCAGCTTTGATTTCTGACCCTGTAGTTTTATCGACTTTCTATATAATCTACTTAATTTTTGTGCTTTCTTTTTCCTCACTTTTTAATTTTTTTTAAAGAAATTTACTAAATGTTGACTTATTTACAGTCTGACTGTATTCTTTTTATTAATGTGTATATCTATTTCTATCTACTTCAGCCATTTCTTTGTAATGCTAAATTAGAATTTGGAAATACTTGTTATTGATCACTGTTTAGAGTCTTCCATTCATCTGCAATTAATTTAGTGATATCTTAAAAACTTAAACCTATAAATATTAATGATGCAAACTTGGGTATTTTTCTAGAAATTTATCTTTTTAATCTTGGAAATAAAAAATAAATGCTGATTTTGGCATTTTAGGTGCTTATGGATCTCTTGCTTTTTTTTTTTATTTTTTATGTCTCATTCTGGGTAAATCAGGCTCTGTGAAATTTTGGATAAATTAATCGCAAAGTTGCTTTAACTAACTTAAGAATTCTAAGAATGGTCTGAGATTTGGATTTACACTACCTGCTGGCAATGGTGCAAATTATAATAATTCTGACATTAATTTATTTAACTAAATTCAATATTCAGAAAAGAGATCATTTAAGTAAACCTTTCTATCTCCAAAAAACTTTTCTCTTTCTACCAAGTTTTATTTTAGATCTATAATTCTTCGGGTTTATTATTTTCTTTTTGATTCATATGATGTTATTTTAATTTCAGCTGGCCGTTCGATTATTCTTTTTGGAGTAATTAATCTTGGTATTGGTTGAAAGGAAATGCCTCCATTTTTCCTTTTTTTCAACACTTTCATCTCTGGGATGTGTAATTAAGTTGACTCAAAACTTGCATTGTTACTTTTGAATGTAAAGTTGATGAAAATATTCTCAAATAAATCACCACCTGTTGCTTTTTCTAGATATTTTTTGTCTGCGAAGGTGTGATTTCTTGAGTTTGTGTTCTTTCTGGGTCTGCTGATTGGAGTACTTTTTCCAGTTATTTGAAGATCCCATAAATTTATTTCATTATATCTTTGAGTTCTGTGTAATTAAGTACATGGAATAGTGAATATGTCCATAAAATTAATGTTAAACGTACACTCTTTATAATTAATTTAATGAATTTAGCATTGCCTTCATCAAAATTGCCATTAGTTTATCGACATCCATATTAGGGATTTGTGACTAGTTTACCATATATTGATGGTGAGATTGATCCTTAAACTAAGTTATTAGTATAGAATATTGTAAAAATAGGTCAATAAATTGATTGAATAAGAAATGAAAAATATGGAGCCAGTTGATTATTTAAGTGAATTGCCATTACCATAAACAAAATTAACAGATCTTATAAGAACAGAAATGGATAGAGTTGAATAATAATAGCCTATGGATAAAATTGATTTTGAGTAGAAACCAAATTATAATGATAACTTTACTACAACACATGAAATATAGGAAGCAATGTAATAGCATAATGTTTTAACATAATATGCATAGAATAAGTATTCGTATTTATAATAATATAGTATCATAAATTAAGAATTATTAAGTAAGTATGGAAAAGATTCATGGATAATGTTATTAAAGTCATAAGAAAATGAAAAGACACGTCTATAAAAGGAGGTCTAAAAATAAGAAGAGAAACTTAATCATATAAATGCATAAAGGAAATATGAATAAGTAAATAAATATCTGACTTTAGAATGAAGTTAAATATAAATTAGATAGTATTAAATCAAAAATATCAGAAGTGATTAATAGTAATGTTCATTAAGAAGTAGCATGTAGTGAATTAGAATAAGAAATTTATGATAAATAAAGAAAAAAGTTGAGATTAAGTTGATTTATATTTTTAATTGTAATGAAAATTAATATCTACAATAATTCAAGCCTTATAGAATTAGAACGTCCTAATAACTTTAATGAAAAACATACAATATCATCATTGAACAAAATCAAAAATAAACCAAAAGTTAAGTAAGTACTTTCATCATCAGATTTTGCATCTACATCATGTTTATAACTGTTGACAAGTACAAGTAGTAATCGTAGAATACGTAATACATAATCAAATATTGACATGTATAAACTTGGTTAATAATTCTTACAACATAAAGAGGAGAAATAAATTTAATTAGCAAATCAACTTGAGGAAAAAATAAAATAAGAATGTCCATTTTAACCATTTATTTCAATGAATAGTAGAATTATCTAATCAAGATTATCTACTAGTATGATAAAGAAAAAAGATAATAGTGATTTAATGGATACATAATCAATGAAGTTATTAAAAGAACTAGAAGAATGTACATTTTCACCATAGATTTTAAGGAAAAAATTAGATATATTTGATAGATCATCACCTATTTATGATAGATAAATTGATTGGAGATAAAATGTTAAAGCTAAATTAAAAGAATATGAAAATTAGAGAGATTCAGAATTACATTCATAACAGTTTTTTAAAAAGCAACCAAAATATATGGATTTAAGAACAAGTCATGCTTTAAAGAAAAATATTGCTGCTAAATATCTAAGAGAAACAATCCTTAATTTAAAATGATAATAATTTTATAATTTAATATGTTATTGAATATTTAAATATAAA
>JMSD01000048.1:265946-276533 GCA_000715435.1 Paramecium caudatum
GTATACATGACATTTTAATTTTGATAGAAAATAATAATAAAATATATATCAAATCATTCTCATAATTTATGCAATTTCTTTTGATAAAATTTACATTGATGGTGTGACAACGCTTATAATGGCTGCCAGAATAGCAACAATAATAATGATTATTAACATTTACCATGGGAACACAAATATTAGAGGTAATTGTGTGAAAAGAGTTTATTATAATGCCATAGATTATCCAATAACAAATCCTACAATTAATCCAATAAAACTTGAACTAAAAACTAATGTGAATGCTTCCATGATATAGATAGATGTAATAGCCCATTTTGTATTACCGATGGCTCTAAGTACAGATATTTCTTTAACTTATTCTAACATATTAGCAGACATTGATGTCATAAGACTAAAGAATGATAAAACCATAACAACTCCTGTTAAAAAACTAAAAATGATTTGAATTAAATCTTAACTCTATTTAATGGATGTTTCATAATCTCTATAATCCCAAATACTACCAGATACTCCATTTGAATCAATATATTATTTGAGTACACCATAAACTTTATTTAAATCACCTCCATTTGCAACTTTTATTAATAATCGTTTCATTGGATAATTATCGACTGCATCAATTTGATTACCGCATAATCTTCTATAAGTTGGTAATGAAACAACAACATTCTATTCTGCAATACTTTATAGACTACTAAATTTTAATGCTGGAGCTGATGTAACAATTGATGAAGCTCTCATTTAATGATATTGACTGTATGTATTATTATATACAACTAAAAGATATGTACTATCAATATCAACTTTTAAATTTAATTATTCTGCATAACTTGTACCGATCATTGCACTTTAACTACCTCTACTAGTATATAATTATTGAACAGGATTTAATTTACTATTATATTAATCTGTGACTTTTAGGAATTAATTAAATCCTAAATCAAATAAAGTAGGTGAGACACCAACAATTTTAGGTCTTAATTAATATACTTAACCAAGATGAGTCATATAAGCAGTCTAGAATCCACGTTTTTACATATAACTATCTAAAGAGTCAGTAACCCATGCATAGGTTTCTACATGTTCAGTACCTAAATCTAAAATAATCTTTTCTAAATCAAACACAGGTAAATATCCTGAACTGGATGTCACTTCTAATCTACAACCATGTTGTTATAATGTTTAAGTAGCTTAATTTTCGATTTGAACACTCATTCCAACAAAAATAAAGATAACAAATGCAATTGAAAGAGCATACATCAATGCAGTTCTTCTATTTTTAATCTATTTATAGGAAAAAATTATACTCTATGAGCAGCTAGATTTTTAAGTACCATAGTTTTTTTGGCTGCACTTGTCCAACAAAGAAATATATATACAGTGAATCTTTCAGCCAGATATTGAATATTAAAGGCAAATACAACTAATCCTAACAACATACCACATAATATGAAAAAGAATATTGATAACAATAATCCTATATTGAATGAAAGTAATGCCAATGGCAAAAAGTAATATACACAAATACCGAATAATGAGGCAATAACTGCAAATTAGATTCTTCCCCAAGGCCATGACTTACCTTCTAAATCAACAGTAATTTTAACAGCTGTTGATTTTGATCTATTAACATCCAAAGCAAAACTTAATTATTTACTTAAAGCTTCTCTAATAGGAACATATGAACTAATTAAAGGAATTAATAGTCCTAGTCCTAATGCCATAAAAATAGCATTTGTAGTTGGTGTTGGAACAATCTCTACTCCGATTGATGCTTTCAATGCATTGCTTGCATATATTAAAAATGGTATAGAAAGTATTATACCTAAATAAATCTATTAAATACCTAATATTATGGCTGGAATGACATAACTAAGTGCTTATGTTAGAACCATAAAAATAACACCTAATTTATTAAAACCAAGGACTCTCAGTACTCCTAGATCATATGTTTTAGTTTCTACTGAAATTAATAATAAAGTGTATAATAGTAATACACTTAATAAAAAGAGAATAACAATAATCATATTTAAAATGATTCCTAAAAATAATTACCCAAATCTAGAACTATAAAGTTATTATAAAACAGGTAAATCCATATTACATGGATACACACCAAGATCTCTCCTTATATTACTAGCATATTTAGTGACTTTTCCTTAAATATTTTCATAATTGCTATCCATATACATATTAAATCTATCAGGTATATTGACTCTAATTTCATCAACATAATTTTCTGGATTGGCAGTATACATAGATTTTAAGAATGGTTCATCCCAAGACCAATATGCTAAATTATTAAAGAAATGTTTATGTTCTAAAATAATTAATTTATCTGCTTCTCCATCTGGGAATTTTCCATAAGTTTGATCAAGGAAACCTTTTATCTTATATGGATAGAATCTTTATGTTGCTTTTCTTAGATTACTAAATTCTTCATTTAATTTAGTATCATTGTAATTAGTTAAATTGAATTTCCTATATATATTATTAATTTATACCTTCCAATAGAATTAAAAAAGTATTCAATAAAATAACTACCATAAAAATCATAGAATTCACCATAGATTAACATATATCCACCAACAGTTAAACCATAAGTTTCAGCTAATTTCTTACTTATTACTATTTCTTCAGGTTAAAGTTCTCCAAATGGATAATCATAACCTAATCCGATTTCTTTTTCTTTTGCTGTATCTATTGCAACAAGAGTGGCTATAGGTTAAGGTTATGATCCACCACATTATTGACCTAACAATTATCCATTTCTTAAATCAATTAAATGTTATGCACTTCCAAATTCTTATCTTTTTTCTAATAATCTAGCTGCAGTATTCCAAGACTATAATAAATAAATAATTATACATTTTCACAATCACCATTTGTTTATATACTAGTAAAATTGACAGTTTAAGTAATTCTAGGAGTAGCTTATTTAGCTCGATCTTCCCCTAAAATTGTAGTGACTTATGTAAAATTAAGGAAATCAACAATTAGATATCCTTATTATCTGGCTGATAAACTATATTGTGACATAAGGTATTATGGAGATTTATTGTGTTCATCACTTAGATAATTGGGATTAGCAGTAAGCCTAATCTGAAAATTATGTATACGAAATATCTGATTATGCAGCTGGTCCTTCTGCTGATTTCAGGAAGATAAGTGGTGCTCTATCTATGATAGATTGACTGACTGCACTTGCTGCAACAACAATCAATACACTCATAAATGATATGCAATATCCACATGGTCTTCTTTTTAATTCATACCAAGATTATCCAATCATGAATAACATAGATGAACAAATTGACATTGATGTACCTTCAAACACTTATGAATCTGATCTAGGGATTTAACCATTTTTCATTTATAATATTAATAGTATCAATTAACCAATATACCTGGTTTGACAAACAAAATCATTACTCCTACAACCAAAATGAATAGGCCAGCAAATATTTTTACATATAGCATAAAATTACCCATTCCAAAACCAGCGCCTTTAAAGAAATCTGCTAAACCTCTACCTTCTGTTGGTTTAACTAAATATGGATCTTCATTAGGTTCTTCTTATCCATCTCCAACTGGTTATGCTTCTGCTTATTATTTAGTAAGTATTTTCATTTATATTAATACTTATCCTCTATTTTAACCAGGATAATTAGGATGAGATAGTTTTATTTTTGTTGGTGGCATTTCATATTTTCCATCTCTTGATAATCTTTTTATAATTCTATTTTAATTTAATAAAAATACGGTTTTAATGACATTGTTGCTTCTCCTAATGATTCATTACTTCCAAATGGTGAAAAATTGTATACAGTCATTTTTAATCTAGGAAATGGGCAGGGAATAACTAGAGGAAACTTCATTCTAAATGAAAATGAACCATCACCATTTTCACTACCATTATGTACATCAGTTTCTTTTGTTACTTCTGCATCTTTACCTGTTGCTGATGCATCCATAGCTACTGTTACCATTATATCTACAACTTTTTTAGTTGCTACTTTAGGAATTTCAAATGTTTCCCAAATAATTAATCTAACTTCATAGTCTTGAGGTAATGGAGCTTATAATGGAGCTGGTTCTATATCTCTTGCTATATCTAGTGGTAATACTTCTAAAAACATTTCTACTGTTCCTTATGATGCTTATTATCTTCCTTCTATTTTTAAATCTTTGTATTCTACTGGAACTTTAAATTTTTTATCAAAATTTTCAATTCTTTATTAAAGATCTGTAATTTATCCTGATAAATAACCCTTTCTTTTTTCTGCCTTCATGCTATCATCATATTTAAGAATTTCTTTTTCTGCTTCAAATCTCTCTTTGTATACTGTATATGCTATTCTTTATTTTAATTTTTCTTCTCCTACTACACGATCTTCAATATCAATTTATATGCTTCCTATTACAGAGTCAAACATTCCTTTATTTTTAATGTGTAACTTCATTTTCCAATCAGTTGGTAATTCAGCATCTAATTCATACATTCTAAAAAAATTAGGACTAAGTGTATTTTCAATTACCCTATCTTAATCAGTGATATGTTTAATTAAATCTTGATTATCATGTCCACTTTCTCCAATAAATATTTCTGGATAAGAATCAGCAGAACATACAGCTGATAATCCAGCCATTTTATGATATGCATCAATATCTTATTTTTATGCAGCTAAATTAAGACATCTTAATATATATAATCTAACTTTTAATCTGTATGGTTAATTAAAGAATTACAAAAATCCTTCATCAAATAAATCAAAATTATATTCTTCAGGTTTATCGGGTACATCTTTAACACTAGTCTTACCATTAGATCCTTTAGATTATTTTGATTTTTTTGTATGTTTTTCAGATTTCTTGGTATTTGAACAATCTGTAATTCTAATATCACCTTTAATGATTGCATCAGTAGGATTACCTATTAATCCATATTTAGTAGATGATAATCGATAAAGTGCAAACTTTTTAAAAGGAATTCGTGGTGCTAATTTCTCTTCATATGGTCCCTTTAATACATCTCTTCCATAATCATATCCTTCATCTTCATCTACTTCATTCATACCCTTAAAATAAGTTGTATCTTTTATTTCTACTCCTTTTAATTTTTCTACTTCTCTTTTGATCAATAACTTTAGTTAATCAAACTTCTAATAATGACCTTTATATTTTTTAATCATTCCAAGTAATTTTTTTTCTTTCTCTTTATTTTCTTTTCTTTTTTCTTAAACATCATTCATGTCTAGAGTAAGATATGTCATATCTTTGACTTCTATATTTTGTATACCCTTATTTTTAAGTGATGTTTGTATCTTTAAATCAGGTCTTTCTGATAAAACACTCATTTTTGTTGTGTTTGATAAATGTGATGATTTTCCTGATTGATTACTCTTACTTGGAGGTGCTTAACTTGGTTTGATTGTTTCTTTTCCAACAACTGTATCCTTTGTTTAACTTGGTTTTACTGTTTCCTTCGGATCTGATTGTGTTTATTACTATTAAAAATCATCCTAATCCTCTTTTAAGTCTTCTTCCTTTCCTGCATTTAATTGTACATCATCATAAATCTTACCTTATTCAAAAAAATATTTAGCATCATCTATTAATAATTAATCTTTTGTTTAGGCAACATCTATTAAACTAATAGAACATATATATCTTTCACTCTTATTTGAACCATCATATAATGATACTTCAAGTTGAGGATAGAATCTAATATTATGCGGTAAATAGACTTTTAAACTGACTAATTTAAGAAATACTGGATCTTAAATACCCCCACCAAACCAACTTCTATCATTTTCGAGTTATTCTCTTTAAGCTGGAATTAATTCACAAGTATCTCTGTTATAATAAGTTGAATTTTCTGTTTATGCCAAATTAAAAGGTATAGGTACTTAAACTGCTAATTAGGGATCTTTCATTTTTTATTTCAGATTTCTAATTCCAAAGACAGGGAATTGTGCTAATTTTTCTTAGAATTCAGAGTCTTAAAATATTGGAACTGGAGTTTCATTTAATATATTTGGATCTTTTTCTTAATTTTTGGCTAATTAAATTAATTAAAATGCAGCCAATATTCTGCCTGCTGATTATCCAGAATTTCCAATATGATGAAATTGATAATTAGGATCACCTTCGTATTTACAAGTAAGTGCAGGTATACAAATATCTCCAATATGATTACTTGAAAACCATGAGTTTGATTTCTTTTTATTAACAAATGTTATAATAATGTTGCTAGCAAATTCTAAATTTTGATCAATCTTCACTACTTTTTAAAACATTTTATTCCATATAGGATTCTTGCCTTATTAAGGTTTATCTAATTCAACATATTGTCCACCAATCTTTACAGTAAAACTGGCTAATGTATCCTCAGAATATAAATCTGGGCACAAATCATAACCTGCATAAAAGTATGCATATAGTTTATAATAAACTTAAAAGTCTCTCTTAACTATAATTTTAGGCATTTTTAAAACAGTACTCTCATTTCTAAATAAAATATTAACCAAAAAAAAACTATGTGGAACATCATTGTTATCTGTTTACTTAACACTCTTAAACGTATACCATTTAGGTCTATTTATTCCTAGATCTTTATCAGAATAAGGAATACGAATATATGCTACTCTTTTACCATTTTCTGAATGTAATGAAACAATTAAATCTGGGATTTATTATGGATCTGCTGGTAAATCAAGTTTTTCATCTTTACTTTGAATAGCCTTTCCCCAAGTATAAGTGATACCCTACATTTCTTTATTTTCTTATTAAGTATTTTTATATTTGCTTTTTTTCTCTGTTTTAATAAATGCATCATTAGATTTAAATACAAAACCACCAACCTTAAATTTAACAAAGATCTTTTCTCCACAATCTTTAGCTTCTTAAATTTCATAAGTATCAAATCTCAGTAAATACTTATCTATTGGTGGTTCTCTTTACGTTGTTAGTGGTACAACCATTAATTCTGGTTTTTCACTTTATGTTAAATTGATTGACATTAATACTCTTCCCATAAAATCAGTACCAATTATATTCTTCTTATATCCTAAAAATTATTGTTAAAATCCACTTGGTCGTTCTTCTGCAGGAATACCATATAAATTAAACCATCTGAATGGCATTGTGCCACCTTTACTTTAGAGAAAATTTATATTAAAATAATCGTTTTCAGTAGGTACTTCTGGTATCATTGCTATAAAAGTATCAGTTGCCATTGTTCTTTTATCCCATACCCTTACTACAATTTTATCATTAAAGAAAGGAAAGTGTAATGGAAACATTAATCTAGATAAATATTGTGGTTTTTGTTGATTTTTCATTACAGAAGTGATTTATGCAGTACCACCTGCACGAACTGAAATAAAACTATCTAATGTAGGATATCCCATTAATGCTAAATCTTCAGCTTTTGCAATATTAACCATTAGTTAATATGATTTTCCTCTGATTTCTGGTTTAGAAACAACTGCAATTCTATTTTTACGTTCAGTTCTTGCTTACAATTATTCAGGAGTGAGTTAATCATCAGGAACTCCACCGAATTCATCTGGCTCTTCTTCAACATTATTTTCATTCATATCATGAACTGGTGGACGATCAGTGGGAGAAATAACATAAGCAGAAGCTAATAAATAACCTTAAGGTTCAAGTCCTTATTTTGGATGAACAAGTGGTAACCAATTATTGAATATTTCATGGGCAGGATTTCTATAGAGAGTGGAAATTCCAATAGAGTAGATCCCAACCAACTAATTTTGCCCAAATTGTTTCAAATCAAAAACCTCTATTTTTATTTCAAAACTTTCGAATTCAATAGAGTTCATAAGTAAACCAGTAAAAGTAAATGATTAATTGAAAACTGCTGTATTGGCTGCTTTCCTAGTTGTTGTTACTTGAGGTGCTAAATTGCCAACCTAGATCTTTACGAAAGGGTCACAAGCACCTGTTGTATCACCTCCTTTTAGATCTCGTACTTCGATGACTTGTACCTGTACGAGGTATTCTTGTCTTTGTTATTATTTATTTTTCATAATTAATAATGAGTACTTTGGCAGCAGCAAGAGCAGACAACTTTTATTTTGGTCCAAATTATGATCCAAATGGAGTATAATTGTTATCTAGATTAGGGTAGTCTTAAATATTAGCGGAAGATGAAATTAAAAGGAGTGAGAAAGCCCTCTAGATTAGATTAATACAAAATAAAAAGTGGACCAAAGATTAGATTTGAGACTCCTTTTCATGTGAAATGCTTGAATTGTGGTCACATGATAGCAAAAGGAGTAAGATTCAATGCTTCAAAGAGAGAAGGTATAATTGTTGTTAATCAATAGTTGGACATTTTCATAGTACTACAATTTTACAATTTTCTATGCTTTGTCCATCATGCAAACATACTATTGTTTGTAAAACTGATCCAGAAAATTGTGATTATCGTTATATAGAGGGAGCAGTCAAATGGGTAGTATAAATTATTATAATAGCTCAGTACAGAAAATGCTACAGATATGGAATTTCTACCAGATCCGGAGTAAAAAAAGAAAGAACAAATGAATCCTATGTTTAAATTGGAGGCAGAGGTACAGAAAGTAAAATAAAATTCAATGACTGAAGTATTGGAAAATTTAGAAAAATAAAGAACAGTAAATTCATACTTATAAAGGAAAATTGGAAAGATGATTTTGAAATGAATTTAATGCTTAGGAAAAAGTTTAGAGAAGAAAAACCTCATTTTTAAGCAATTGAAGATGAAGCAAAAAAAGTAAAAAATTTTGGTTTGCCTCTTGAAGAACTGACGAAATCGGAGTTAGTAAATATTATAGTAATTTTAGATGGAAATTAAGGATGTAAAATTTAGTTAATCTAATACTCGTTAATAATAAAGAGAAAAAAGAACAGAAATAATGAATAGAAGTATTCTTCCAAGTGGCAAACTTAGTTCATAAGAACAAAAATAACTAGAACAACTAAACTAAAAACTTAGTAAACTACCTGCTGCAACAAGAAAAATACTAAAATTATAAATGCAGAAACAAAATAAATTCTGATTATTTTAATGAATAAATATAGGCATAGTTCCATGCATAAATTATTGGGCCCACCACCGCTTGTTCTGTTTGATGGAGAGGAGACCCGCTTCAGCAAGAAGATTTTTCCAGGTTGAATGAAATTTTTATTAAGAGCATTCAACTGATAAAATTAAATTATGTTGGGAATCAAGACCAATGAATAGAGTTAATGATTTTGAGTTTTAGAAGGTTAACAATACCAATAAAGAAGCTATAGATTAATATACAAAAGACAGTTATCAATTACCCTAAATTTATAAAAGAAAGAATATGTTGAATAACGAATGCTTTGCTATATCTCCATAAATGACAGTAGGTATTAATTTTTTTATATTAGAATCTGAAACTAAATTTGGTAAATATGCTAAACGTTATACTCAAGACACTGATTTATTCTCAACCAAAATACCAGTTCATACATAATATTCATAACATTCATCTGCATATGGTCAATTTTATTTCTAATCAAATTTAAAGTTGCAAAAAACTAAACCAATATATACATATCATACTGCTAAGAGTCAAATTTTAGGAAATAAAAGATTGGAATACATAAAATTGAGATAAGAAGCAGATTGATATTATATAATTGTTTGTAATTCTTATTGCAATTATTGGGATTAAGATATTTTTGAATGAAAAAAAACTATTCAACACTTCCTTTGTAGAAATCTTTCTTATTCTACATCAATGATGTCATTATTAAAAAAATACATTAAAAAATATTCATATATGATTTCTCCTTTTCAGGAGAGTGCTTTCTTTACATTTAGTAAGTACAGGAACTTTACGATTTTGATGGTAGAGAGCATCATAAACATTTAGATATTGTTTTTAAATTTATTATCTGTGCTATTGTGTACTGATATCTCTCATAACTTAAACTCTGTGTTCTTAATCAATTGCACCTTAATTAGCATTCTTAACCAATTCATCTGTTGCTAACAGATCTATTTCACTTTAAAAAGAATTGCTTTCTACATTTGGTACGTTTTTACTCAAATTTTCATGAGGCATTCCAGTAAGAGGAGGATGAATCTGTTTTTATGATAAAGTAATATCAGGTTTTGGACCATTTAAAGTTTTTGTAGAGTGACACAGTCCCATAGTAAGTTAAGGAGACTCCTAATTAATTTAATTAATTCAAACTCACGCCTAAATTAATCGATTTGGACCCCAAAATTTTATATTACGATATCGATGATACAATTTATCATTCTCAATTTTCTCTTTAAATTCAAATATTTGCTTAATATAAAATATAGAATATTCTACTACATGTAATTAATCTATGTTTTATGATAATTTAAAGGCTAAATTTCTTAAAAGTCAAAAATAAAAATATAAACAAACATTATACGATTTACAATTCTATTTTCATTGACTTAATGTGTAGTACTAAAGGAGAAAATGATAAATAATTAACTCAAAGTTAATTTGAGTGTAGAGAATTTGGATGAAAAAAAAATATTTCCAAATATATTGGTATTTAATA
>JMSD01000049.1:0-20533 GCA_000715435.1 Paramecium caudatum
AAATTAGAATACAATCTGGACATCATCAATTATTAAACCTCAGACATATTATTATTTTTTAATAAAAAAAATTAATATGATAGATTTACATTTAACACTATTTGATTTTGAATAGACCTTAAAATGGAAGGTTGAGGGCAGAAAATCTAATTCTTAGAATCCAATTTCAAACCCAAATGAAATAAAAATTACTTTCTAGTTTTTGTAAAAAATTGATGAATAAACTAAAAAACAAGATAATAAACCAATAAGTTTTATAGTATTTCGATAAGAAATCGTTGTAAGTAGCTAATTATAAGTTGTGGAGGCGAAATTTGGATTGAGTACAAGTGAAGAATTTTATTAAAAAAGAGAGGACTTGTTCCAGATTGTAAATAAATTTATTGCTTTCCTCTACTGTGGCAGGCTTCATTACAACGCTTCCGAATATCTTACGTTTTTTAAATTGGGAATTCATTTTCAATGCAAAGAATTAGTAATAGAATTACTAAAAACATACCCTTAATAAAATCTAGTTAAAAGCTCTTTCATGGCTTTTTTAGTTTACATTTTAAGTAATAAGTTTTTTGAATAATTTGATATAAATCTAACTTTAGGGATAATAGAAAAATTACTTCTTAATAATTTAGAAACATTAAAAAGTCATCCCTAATACGATAGCGAAAGGAGAGATCTGACTGTAAGAGGTATAATTATATAGTAATTAGCAATACAAAGAATGACACAGTCGATTTTTTTATAGATTGCTATGATATATTTAAAGCATAATAAAGGAAGAGAATTGACAAAGTTAGTAAACTTTCTCAATATATATGGAAATCCTTATGCTTTTGAAATGGAAAGATAATACATACAGTTGATGATTGACTAGATCGATGAGGACTTGTTTGTTGAAATAAAGAGCGAATTATCGGATTAAGCTAGATCTGTTTTTGAAAAACATCTCTTAGATAAAGCCAACACTAAAGTCTGCCATTTCATTCATTCTAAAGTATGTGAAATTGTGTAATAAATTTAATAAATTTAGTAATAAGTAATTTGTTGCTCACTGCGGACATAAAATATGTTTAAATTGCTTTTTTGAATACTTCATATATAAAACTATAAAAATTGGTGAATAATAGCCATTAACTGAATAGAAATGTTAAATTAAATGTTTATCGCGTTATATTGATTGCAAAATATGTGATCAAACATTCAACACCTAGGATTTCCAACAATTAGCACCATACTTTAGTTATGCTTAGATTAATTAATATTTACATTGAAATAATTATTTTAATTAAATGTAATTGATAATTATTCATCATTAATATAAGCGAAAATGCTCAATTAGTTTAGATATAAGACTAAAATCAGCTCCAATATTTTGAAAATGCTCCTCTGATTTTTACCTCATTATTTCAATTACTTTTTCTGTTTGTTTAAGAGCATGATCATGTAATTGCTAGAGCGAAGTTGTATCTTTAGATTTTATCTACATGTAATATATAGGCAGACTATTTATATATTATAATTACGCTATTTTGTCAATATAGAAATCGTAATCTTCATTAGTTACAACGGCTTTTAATAATTTATTTGAAATTGTAGGTAGATTTCTTACAAAGTATTTCATTTAATTCTAAAAATCAAGGCAAAGTCCTAAATAAACTCCTGCTTTAAATGCTTCATTTAATTTATTGACATCTCCATTCTATACCCAATATGTAAGACTTAATTCATAAATAAATTATACATTGCAGTAAAGGCAAACTTGCTTGCATACTAATGATAAGCTAGTTAGTAAATCTCCTCAGGTACAATTGAATTAGCACCCTCTTTTGATATTTTTTCAAATAAATCATGTTCATAAAAAACTCCTTTAGCGGCCTCTTCTTCTAGCATAGACAAAAATAATGGCACTTCTACTTAATTCATAATGTTAGCACTAAGAACTGAACTAAAAATTTAAAGTTATGCTTACGCTTTGGAGTGGAAGAAGTCTCCCCCTAACACTAATTTTTTGTCTGATAATTTATTATAAATGATTCTCTCCAAACTGAACAAAGATGGCTTTGATGTATGAAAACCTTAACTTAATATTTTCTTTACGGTCAATCATCATGTGTAAACTTAATGCGATTTATATGTTTTCCAAACATGCAGCAAGTTGTAGAGTTTACTCTGACATCGAAGATTTTCCTAAACTTCTTGAAATTTAGTAAACCGTCTTTGGTAATGCCATTCTCATTGGATATCTGTACATTCGATAAAATATTGACAAATTCTTTGGGTTTGAAGGAATCTATCCAATCATTAGATTAGTTTACATTTTTCATAATCTTCTACTAAGTTTAGGAAATGAAATATTAGTCCATTGACAAGGGATCCTTTTGAAAAACTACATAACAATTGGAATATACTTTAAGGGAAAGGGAATTTGTATAAAGTATGCTCACTCTAAACAATAAAAAAATATAATCTTACATATTTTCCCATAATCTTAACAGCTTCAACCATTTCTTCAATATTGATTTCTATGTCAAAGGGCCTTAAAATCTTTATAATGTTATCGATTTAGATAAAGGGTTTCTACTTTTAGAATAAATCTTTATTGAAAGAGCAGAATCTAAAGCCAAATCGAAATAACATAATTTTAATTTATGTTTTATAACATTATACACACTTAATTACATCTAATAATTGATATAAAAATAAGACCTCATTATTATTTACTTTCAATCAAAGTTGATATTTCCTACTCAAGTATTGAATATTTTTCATTCAATATTAGAGGTAGTTATCCTATATCTTTGAGGGATGTAAAGAAATAATCCAATTCTTCTTTTACTCTTGTAAATCCAATTCTTGTATATTAAATATAATACTTAGAAGTAACATGGGTTTGTTTAAATATTTTTAAATAATCTGTAGTTAAGATCTAAACCAATTATCCAAATACTGTAGACATATCCTCTTTCGTGATGATGTCTTCAACAGCCACATATAATGATCGAATGTACTAACATACCTAATTGGTCATTTTTGTAGGAACAGTGATTTTAGCTTAGGAGTCCTAGATTAATAATATTATTACATTCCAATCTAATTTTTCAATATCTTCAAAATGTTTATAAAATCTATCTTAAACTATTGTTGTAAGCTTTCCTATTACTTCATTATTATGGTTAGTGTAGTCAGTTTTAAGTGTTGCTAAATCATTTGATATTTATTGTAAATTGGAATATTCATTTTATTAAAATTAACTAACTAAATTATATTAAATTACTTAATTATTTTAGTTAATTTATTTGAGATGGATTCAAGTAGATACAAAAACAATCTCAAACAAATAGATGAAATAGCCAAATTCTTTGCAGTGATTGATGTGACTTTTCCAAAATGTATTGCTCCTGCACCTAAAATATATTGAGTAGCAAGAGAATTGTACACTTTCATAATTTCTATTAGCTTTGAAGTTTATTCATAATTCATTTAAGAATAATTTTCAAATAAATGTAAATACTAATATATTGCCTGTAAAAAGAAGATAAATGCTTATGTTACTTTAAATTTTGTATTATCTTTTAAGATTATTATTTCAGTTTTTATAATTTTGAAATGTGAATTGTTAACATAAGATGGAAGTAAACTTTTTCCAGCCATCATACTATTATTTAACAAAACACTTTCATCTAATTATTCAACTTTATTAAGATCTTCTAGATCAAGTAAGTATGACAAAATTTCATAATTTTCAAATTGCACATCTGCTGCTGCCCATGTATCATTTTCCAAATATTTATTTAATTACAATTTCTTCTCTTTATGAAAATTCTGTAAAAATGATTTTTCTTAAGAACTGCGCACATATACCAATTAATTAATAGAACATTTTTAAAATTATCCTCTAATCTTTTATATCACTTTATCACTTAATTTTAAATCTTCATTTAATCTAGCCATATCTTAAGTGAAAAAACTGTCCCAAGATTTATAAATTTAGAGTAATTCTACAAAATCTTTAACTGAGCAATCTGAGTTTATTCTTTTTTGTGATAATAGAGTAGCTACCTTTTCATTTCCAAACTTCAACATTGCTACAGGAATAGAGTAATGCTCCTCAATAATTTCTAAATGTTTAGGTTATTCAAGTACATTCTTAGCAACTGTTTATGCTAATGTTATCTATAAATTGATAGCTTTTTTCAAGTTTTCTGAAAAAAATTAAATAATTCTAATAAACATTTATAATGGTTGTTCATCTATATTTTAATATAATTGTTCAAGGAATTATTATTCATCAAATTTACCTACCTATTCTTCAGGATGGAAAAATAATTTTATACCAATCAAAAATTCTTAATAATAACCTTATAATTCTTCAATTACTTTTTGTTTAAATATCTTGTCCCCTAAATCAATTATTCCTTATGCTGAAATCAATATTTTTACAAAACTTTCATCTGATTATTTTATAGTAGTAACTCCTTAACTCTATTATTCAAACCAACTATCATTAATATAAGAATTAGCTAAAACTGAGTCATCATGTTCACTCATTTAATGGGATAATTAATTTATTAATGTTTTAGTTGGTGTTAGCAATTGAGTCATTTAAGTCAACATAATGGAAAGTAAATGCGTTAAAATAGTTGTATATAGATTTTATTAAAGTGATGCCAATTTTTAGGGAATAAATTTCAGGCTTTATATATTTTTAACTGTTTGATATGTTTACTCACTAACTTTAAGTAATTAAACAGCTTATGAATACTTTTGCGTATTTATTAATTCAATTAAAGTTGTGAAGCTTTTTTATATGGATTAGATTCTTTTCAAATTATAAAGAACATTTTCAACTTTTTCAATAGTCTATATATATATAATATATTTACTTATTTCTTTTAAGTAATTTCAATACTTCTTTTAATCATTTTTTATCTTGTTTCTCCATAAACTTACCTTATTCTTTAAACTTTCTTAATATTCTGATCTATAATTAAATTCATATCATTCAAGTTGAGAACAACACTTAAAAATTGATCAAATCTTGAATTGATTTAAAAGAATAATGTAATTTCTACATCATCTAAGTGATCTTTTGTTTCTTCCAAATATTAATTTATCTTTTCTCTACCCATTGCAAACAATTAATAATTAAAACGAAATGGTGATTCAAAAAAATAAGAAGGCACAGTATTATAACATCCTAACACCATCTCATCTAAATCTTCAGGGACATCAGATATTTATTCTTTTTTTTGAAATTTTCTATACTCCACATAAACATCCCTTATTGACATCAAGTAATGCACAAAATCCTTAAAACCAAGATCCTTGATTGCTTACAAATCAGATGGACGCGAAAAAGTATTCACTACAGCCTAAGCTTCTTTCAAAGAAATTTGATGCTACGGTTCTTGTGGCTTTCGTAACATTCGTCTCATTAGGGAATCGAAATACCCTTCCTCTATTACAGAGAAGATTAGATGATGGTCCTGCTTTTCCTCACTAATTATTCCATAAGGCATACCTCATATTAGTGTGATTATTCAATTAATATATTATAATATTTCACTTAATTCAGACTATTTTATGATCTCCTACAATTGAGGTTCATTTTTGTACTTTTTAACTAATTTCAATAATTTTAATCTATTTAAGATTAAGTTTTACTTATTTGAATTATCAATCATAGTATGCTATACTTGCAAGACATTAGTATTTTCAGTGTGTTCTTATAATTATTTTTATAACATCATACTTGACTCATTTTTGAAACTAAAGAATCCATTTGTTTCCTTTAAATCATCAAGAAGATTAAATGGAGATTATTACAATTATTTAACGAGCTATTAGTGCTCTATTTTAGAGGCAAATTTAATATTTGTTTTTACTTGTGGCTTTTTCATTTAAGTAAAATAATTAGCTAAACTTTCACAATATGGGGGATCAATTGAAAATATATCATTTTCACTCCATTTGCTGATTAGAGAATTTATTATTTTATGTTTTAATTTAACATTACTATCTATACTTTTATAAGTTTTAGCAAATGTAACATAAACTAAACTTAATGTTCTACTCCAACTACAAATCACTCGAATAGCTGGATAATTAATCATATACTCAACTGGTTTAGATTAATATGATAAACAAGAATTTGTACCCCACCAAAATATCTTTCTTGTTTCAACAATAACTATTGATTATTTATGACCAGCCATTACTTATAAAGCTTTAGATTCTAAAGGAACAAGTTTTGGAAAAGGTTCATCTTTTTGATTACCCTATCCTAACTATCCCATTTGCCCCCAACCCCAAGTATAAACTTTACCTAATGTTGATTTCGCTATAGAATGTTTCATACCACAATGAACCTCAGCTATTTTATCTTATAATTCTATAAGAGTTAAATCTGTTCTAGAATGTCCTTAATTAATCCCCAATTCACCAACAGAATTTTCACCCATAGAAAACATTAGACCATTTGTAGATAATACAATCATAAATTATAAACCATGACTTATCTAATGAACTGATATTTTCTATTATAATTAACTCATTCTAATGAATGTAGTCCATGATTTGAGTTCTACTGGTTTTTTGTGCTTTTTTTTCCAAATGTATATTAAATTATTTTCATCTACAGCAACATTGTCATCATTATAAACTCCAAATAATTTCACATCTTTTAATAATGGCATCTTATCATCAGTTGAATATAAAACATTATCATAACTCAACATTAATCCATGATTAGCACCAGATTTAATTGTTTTTACTTTAAATGTAAATTAAATTTAATTAATTTTATTAGGATTTTATTTCAATAATCCTTACTATAATTAATCATTCATTCCCCATGAATAAACCTTATTTTATAATGTACCAGCATAAGCATGACATTCACCAACAGTTATTGTAGATAAAAAATTTTATTTTTCATAGCATTCCTTAAAACATCTTTTATATAGTGATGTCCATAGGGTATCATACATTTCACTCACATCTGTCAATATTTCTAAATCAATCACTTAACTAAATAAATCTATCTTCTTTCCTGGAACATTCTCTTATTCACTTTCAAGCAATTATTCTATAAAATTATCATGTAAATTCATAAACTCTTATTCTCTTATTCTATTCAATTCATTTTCAAGAGGCTTGAGTACCTAATTTTGATATTTTCTCTTCTACTTATATTAATTGAAATATTTTCTGACACCTCTCTGTATAACAATAGTTGCATATCTAATTCTTTCAAAAAGATTTTTAAGCCATCTACTTCTTATCCATCCCTGTATATATATTGCTGCTTATCTCATCTACAGATAATAGCTCCTCAAATGATTTCTTTTTACATATTTTTATATTGTAATTGCTGCTCTTTCTGCTTGAACCAAAAACCCAGCCAACTTAATAGACTATATATTCTCATCATAATTTTTTCTTGTTATATACCCTTTCCATATTTTTTAAATTTTTGTTGCTGCCCTAAATACAATCACTTTCCATGCTCTATCGAATGTTTTAGCAAGCAGCTTCTTAAAATATTTTTCCATTTCTCTTCCTTAGTTTAATAGTTTAGCTCGAACGAATTATTATATTTTTATTACTGACTATTCTTCTACTATCATATATTTTATTGCTTGTAATCTCTTGAAGTAAGTTTAAATCACGATTGCAGAATTCAATAATTTTTTGTACTTTTACGTTTCTAAAAATCTCCTTACCTGAAATTAAATAAAAACTATGCTTTATAATTCTCGAAGATATTTCTATCGCTACAAATATCCTTTAACATGAGCTTAAATAAATTTAACTCTGCACTAAAAATCTCGAAAAATCATTGCATTTTTATAACAAATCCATGCGTTTTGTATCTTTTTTGCAGCTGATTCTTAAATATAATTTTATTTATTAATTTAGGACTGTATCACTTTGAATGCTTATTATTTCAAGAAAATTCGTTTATTACCATAAAGTACTTAATCAGCAGTAAATGCAAAATTCTTTTCTAATAAAGCTTATGTAGCCTATTTATATTCATTTTTCTTTTTTGTTTAATTGCCAATAAGCTAATAAAATTATTGATAAGTTTTCCTTACAGCATAACCCTCTCTTCTGACTTTTAAGCATTCATAAATACCCATATATCTTATTTGACTTAATATATAGGCATTGTTTATTTATGTGTGTTCATTGGGTTGGATACATCTTACAAAATGATTTTCTGTATCTTTGAGAATGCTCATTATATCATTTATTGATGTTCTTACAACTGTTCCAATGTATTTATTACTCAATCCATGAGTATAGATTGTGGATATCGTTGCATTCTTTGACTTTGATAAAATTACTTAAAATTACTTATTATTTTCATCTTTATTTTTAATTCTAAATCCTATAACATTATATTCAACTTCTTTTGGAGAATGTTTTATTTTGAAATTTGGTTGATTTGACTTGTTAAAAGATATAACTTAATGATTCAGGTAAACATTTTTTAATTTTGTAAGAAAAGTCTCATCAGTTCCAGCTACTGCACAACTATCATCTAAAATATTCAAAATTCCCAAAGGAGGTTTTTCAAAACAATCAACTATTTATTAATTGTTAGAATAAGGAGCATTAATATGCTAATATTACAGACCTTCAGATTAAAATAACTACATTTCTGATAAAAATGTTTAGTTTATGTACAAGTACTGTAATTTCTCATGAATATAATTAATTATAAGATGTTCGAAATTATTGATTTGGCTTGCCTCAAAACCTTACATATCTACTAAATTTATTGCAAAGCTTGTTTGAATTTTTGGAGAAAGTGTATGATTTATAGAGTCTTCGAGGTATTAAAACAATTTTTCATACAAGTATTTTATGATATTTTATTACTAATTTATGCACTCTATCCTACTTAATGGAGTATCAATTATTTCATTTTTAGCTGTTTATCTTGTTTTTGAACATAAACATCTTGTGAATTCTTTTTCATGTATTCCAAGCATCGTTGAAATAGCAATAACTGATCTCTAATCAGTAATTGTACACTAAGTATCATGATCATCAAATTATATGGTTCCTAATTTAATAATAGAAGCAATAATATTTAACACAGCATCAGTATTAATATTAAATATTTCTAAAGAATCTAGTGTCACTTTTAAATCTTATTTAAGTGTAGTTGTCTACTATTTTATATCAATATAAAATTGATTTAATTGATTGTGAGACAATAATTAATAAAAAATATGAAAGTTTTACTCTCCTGAATTAACTCTTGTTTTTTCGAATGCCACAGTTGTTATCTTGGCTCCTTGCATCTTAGATTCTTTGTCAAAATGTAATGTAAGTACTTTTCCAAATCTGGAGGAATTAGGGTTTCTCTGAGTTTTGGCATTTCCAAATGCTTCTAATATGCATTACGCTGCCTGTAGCTTTTAGGATAAATTTCCATATCTTCCTATGTATTATTAACAAAGTTTTTCAGTTTCTGTTTTCCCAGATCCCAATTCTCCTGTCATTATTATAGATTACGATTTCTCTATCATAGAATTATATGAATTTAACACCATTTATTAGAGCAGTGATTATTTTCCCTTAATAATTGGATTTAAACTCACTAATTATGGACCACAAAAAGTTTAGCATAAATTTTGCTAATATCGCGCTACTAGTGCATTCAAGAGTTCAGCTTCATTTAAATTAGTTAAATCAATAAGGTCATCCATTTAAGTATAGTTATCATCACTTCTTTAATAAATATGTTTTGGATCACTAATGTTTCCTTCAGTTGTATTTACGATTAGAGGATGAATTTAAATCACAACCCCTTAAATGAATTAATCTTATTTTTATACCCAACATGAACTATCTAATATATTCTCTAGTACTTACTTAACTTAGCCCATGAAATATCAGTTCTTTTTGCCATTGAAATTTGAAAAAATACTAACTATATTTATATTTCAATCTAAGTATTTACAATTTTAAGATATATATATTAATGTAACACATCATTCTTCAATCAGGACCAATAATTTTATGGTATTGATATCATGTTAAGAGCTAAACTCTTTTGTGTCACATCAACCGCACGATATTTTTGGACGTTGGGCAGGTGGTGATCTGGTAATCTAATCATCTTGTAGACGTTCTTTGAATATATTATACATTCACCTCTATCCGGGGAGAACCAACTCTTGATCTTTTAGAATGTACTAGCAATGCAATTAATGAGAACTCAGCACATATTTAATATTAAATAAAATGAAATTCAATGGTTCAGATAATATTGAAGTTGACAAAAATGATCAAGTTAAGATCAACACATTCAGTCGATTGAATATGCAATACCATGAATTAATTAGATTAAATCTAGGGTAAATACAATATTTGATGTAGTCGAAAGGATGAGCTTACTCGTCTAGTTGATGGGAAGGATGAAATGGAATTGATGGAAGATGATGAAAAAATACCATATAAGTTTGGAGATTCATTCATTCAAGTAACTGTTGAGAAAGTAAATAAATAAATAATTGTAGGCACGATAATTAATTGATGCAAATGTTGCCGCTGTTAAAAAATAATTGGATGATGATGTAAAGAAATCAGAAGAAATCAATAAACAAATGATGAGTTTAAAGGCAAAACTTTATGCAAAATTCGGGAATCAAATAAATTTAGATGAAGAATGAAAAATTATATACACAAATTGTTATATTTTGATTATGCAATTATTAACAATTATTATATATTTTTTTGAGTGAAAGTTAAGAGTAATAGAAATAATTGACGAAAGTCAATTATAACGCCATTAAGAAAAAACTAAATCAAAAAAAAAAGAAATGCCGCAAAAGACACAGCCACTATTACCATAGAGAAGAAGAGAAAGACTCATCATAATTCAATTAAAGTAATTAAAAAAATAATACACCATTAACCCAGGAATATTTATAAGAAGAATAGATATCCAGAAAATAAACCTTTGATAACCATGTTGATCAACTATTCCAAAGTATTAATTTTAATCAACTTACCTTAAATAATAAATCAATTCCTCATCAAAAAATTCAAGTGTCACAATATTTGGATGGTACAGTTTCCTTTCTTATTATTAGAAGTTTAGTATTAGGATGATTTCCGCGATGTTAAAGTAGAATTGGTTGAAGAACCCATTGAATAAGAATATGTAATGGAAGAGGAAAATCAATGATAAAATAAAATAAATACATATCAAGATTCATACCTCTCCAAACTCTCCATATACATTCTATCCAAATTCTAATTTAGTTCTTCTAAATTTTAAATCACTGATTACACTGACTAATCTTTAGCCAATGGAGATTTTTTCAATAATGATTAATTTGCCGATCGAGGTTTGAATTGTTTTCCATAATCACTTAATAATCCTAAAGTTGTTTAACTCTTTATTGCGGATTCCTTCACTGGTTTTAGCCATTCTGGACGCATCTTATCATAACTCTATGAATGTAATGATTCTTCATCATGAATAATCTATGTTATAATAATTATTACATATGGTTTTTAATTCATAGTTTATTCTTCTTATAAAACTGATGATTATAATTATTATACACTTTAAATAAGTTGTTCTCGTTTCTGTTATAATTAATCTATTTAATCAACTAATTATTTGAATTCTTATCCTTTTATATCAATTCCTTCTTATAATTTTTACAATTAATGTTAAAAGTTTATCATTTATTCTTACCCTTTATGCATTTAAAAATGAGTGGTAGTAGATAGTTCGGTAACCTTAATTTCAATTTATTTATTTAGAGATTATAAATTTTATTACTGAATTTAGAATTCCTATTTAATACTTTGTAAATCAATTGTAGCATCATCTACTTATTATTATAATTTAGCTTTCTCACTATTTAATTTTTTTATCTCTTTTTATAAGATATCAAAATCATTTCCTAACATATCCTTTGCTTTCATTTAATCCTAAATCTATTTTTCAATATTAATTAATTATTTTTCTATTTAAAGTAATTCTTATTCCTTTTCTATAGTTAACTAAGATACTTATTATAAATTCTTCTTTCCTTTTAATAAGTTCTCTTATTACTACTAACATTAATATTCAATATTTTCTAATTCTCCTCTTAATTTTTAAGTTTCTTTCTTTATTACTAAATTTTCATTTCTGGTTTATTTAATTTTATCTTTTTCAAGATTAACCTCTTACATAACTCTATCATATTTTTGAACTTCTTCCTCCTTTTCTTTTATTACTAAATTTAATTATTTTAACACTCGGTCTGCTTCTTTACATAATTACTCAGTGCTCTTTAATTTTGAATGACATAGATCTAATTCTTCTAATAGTTATTTCATTTTATTATGTTCTGTAGAATATTTAATTTGCATCTCCATTGTTAATTATTCTTTGGTATTATGTTCAAATTACAATTCCTCAATATCTTTTGTAATTAATTCTTTTTGTGAATTCAAATATTCAATATTACTGAGTGCTTATTATTAATCTTCTCTTATCTAAAAACTCAATTAATATTAATCTTAAATCCTCTATTAAAGCATTTCAATCTCTTCATTCAATAAACGTATTGATTCCTCTTTCTCCGCATTTGTATCTTTTAATCTCTCCACCTCACTTTATAATTCTTATACTTCTTCAGACTAATATATTAAAATTTAATACCAATTATAATTATTATCGACCTAATTTTGTAATTTCATCAGTTAAACATTTTCTTGCCTCATTCTATTTTGCCCGAAAAACCTTAAAATCCTCATTTGATTTCATGAATTATTATTCCACCTCTTAATGTTAGTATTTTAATTCTTCTTTTTATTGCAAAATCTATTGAAATTGATCCTCTAATTCTTTACTTATCATTTCCTTCTCTTACATTAATTAAGCTTTCTTATTTTCATAATCTTTCCATTTATCAGCTAATTATTAGGTTTCCATTTCAAAATCTTTGATAAATTATGACTTGATCTGATTAAATTCTTCAATTTTTTTGAACTTTTTATCAGCTCTTTTAAAAAGCTTTTTAAGTAGAACAATTGATGATTCAGGTTATCTATCATTTATGGGATTTGCAGAATTAGATGAAACTCGATTGTATAGTTCCCGAATTTGTTCATTAACTTATGTTGCAACCTCTTAAAGTACACTTTCTTAAGGAAGCAATGGAATTCGTTCCAAAATTGTTTCCAACAATTCCACAACATTTTAAAGAACCATCTCCACACTACCTTACAGTGCAGTTTCAAATAGACCTCTCTGACATCCACTTAAATCCATTGACAATACTGCTTAGAGCCTTACAAAAAGTGAATTAATTCTATTGAGTTATTCAGATGGTAATCTTTCCTTAGGCTTAAGTTTATATGCCTCTAATTACTACTTTAATTCCTGTAATGCCTCATCTGTTTCTTGACGTACTTAATAATGATCATTTAATTGAGTTTTAAGTGATTAAAATGCTTTATTTGTTATTTGTCTATCGGTTTCATCTTCACTGTCAGAATCATTCTAATATGTTTACAATAAATTAGATGCCCTCTGCATCTTATTTTCAATGACAGCTATTTCTTAATCAATTTCTTGCTTCTTTAATTATACTAACCGTATATTCTGAATTATTTATTGCTAATCACTCGGAAGTGGCTCACCAAATAATTATTTAGCTATTTCATGTTAGTTAGTTAAAACTTTATTATCAACAACCTATAGTGTAGGGGACAAAAAACATAGATATTCTAAATAACTGAATGTTCTGCAAAATGGATTATCACTAATTGAGAGTGTTTACAAATTAAGTAATGGTTTGAGATTAAGTAATTATAATGGATCTTTTATTTAATTACGAGATATCTTTAAAATATTAAGTGTAGAATTGGTTAGTGCAATTTCAGATATTTAGTTGCCGTTCAAATTCAAATTTGTTAAACAAGGTAAAAATTCCAATCCTTACATGGATTTAATAAAGTTGTCTGACAAATTAAGTTCCCTGAGGGTAGACAATCTTAGATTCTCAATTTTTGTAATATTATTGTGGCTGAGATTTAATTCTTGTAATTGTACACACATATCAAGGTTTTCGATTTTCTAAAATAGTGATGCCTTTTACAGTCAGTTTCATAGATCGTAATATTAATTTTGTTGTATTGGCTGGATCTTCTCCCTGTTTACGGATTAGTTATTCATAATGAGATGTTAACATTTAATTTATATTCAATTATGTAGTTTCTTTAGCATGTCCTGTATATTTTATGCTGATTTACTCACTACTAATCTCTAGAACTTCGAGATATCTTAATGTAATTCATCTTTTTCTATAATCTACTGTTACTATTATTATGTTAATTATGTTGACTTATTACTACGTTTCAAATTTTCTCTTAATTTAAGATGTTTCTCAATTATTCTATCATTTCGCTTCTCCATTTTCACTATATATCGATTGAGTAACTCTTATTGTTTGTTTTACTTTTATTAAGTTATTCTTTTTATTTTAGATTACATATCCTCTAATCTTTGTCTATTCTTAGATGTACTAAATTATAATTTGTCTTGTAATTCTTGATTTATCATACTCTCTCTCAAAGATTACTATACAGTTTTTGAGGATATATTCTTTTATACTCTATTTAATTTTCTATCTTCTTCATCTTTAAATCGCAATAAGTTATTTTATAATTCATTTTAATTTTTGAGTGTTACCAGTGTTGTCTTCTCAATTTAATTACCAATCTTCTAAATTACTCTATATTACTAAATCTACTATAATTGCTAAGCTTATTATAAACGATCCTAACTTGCTACACCTTATCTCATAAAAGTACTCCTCTAAGATTTCTCCATAGAATATTATAATCTAGTTCTACGCATTTCTTCTTATTCTATAATATTTTTCTTCTTTTCTCTGTGATAATCGAGAGACTACTAAGTTTTTGATTGCATCATCGTTTAAAACTTCATTTTAGATTCTTAAAGAGTTTTCTGAATTGGCTCAAATCGAGAATCAAAATCTAAACTTTTACTCAATCTATCATCAAGTTCATGTTAACGTCGTTCCCGAAGTAATGATAACTTACGTTCCACTTTCGAATTGTGTAAATGAGCTTTAGTTGTTATAGCTTTGATTTTCCCTTCTACTTATTTATGAATCTTTTCACGATTCTTCAATTATGCTTCTTTTATTTGCAATTCAGATTAGTATAATTGTTTGAGATCATGATCAAATATCTTTTTCAAAAAATTAAATTGTTTTGACTTAGTTGGTGAACGAAGTGTAATTTTTACTGTAGGCCCTATAATTTCTCTTCTTCTATTAACAACAGATGATAAAGTTTCTAAATTAATAATAACTAACCTTTAAGAGACTATAAATGAGTAGAATACATTGTTTTCGAGTCAGTATGATAATGGATAAAGTCTGAAGGATTACTAATTATATTATGAAATACTGTAATTAACATTGCATTCTCGTAATTCCTAGCTCCTTCATAGCCATTTAAGTCCTTGGAGATTCCAAATTAATACGGAGTAATAATTGATTGATTTCCCTTACAATCTGTGTATCAGATTTGCTGTCCACTTCTGTAAAGAAGGTTTTCATTAAATTAATATAACGGAATGATAGAGTTCCGCACTCCAAAGTACATTTGCCTCAGAAAAGCAAGTGACCCACCTCTATTGAGATATCAACCTCGTACTCTCTTTGTGAAAGTACATAGATTACAACAATAATAATCAATTGACACATCTCTTACACTATCATAAACTGATGCTAAGATGTAATCACAATAATCAGAAATCAGCAATCTGAGTACATTTTATTAGAGTTGTGAAACCAAAGAAAATGTACCTATTGCCCCTAAAACATACAATGATGCAGTGTTAAAGAAAATAAATTCATTTCACTTGAATGCAAAAATACGCAGTAATAACAAGATTAGTCGAAATAAATAAATAGAAATAGACGCCATCTCCCCATAAACAAAACGTAAATAGGTATCATATCATGAAATTAGGTGGCTAAAAGAGAATGGGAATATTCATATAGGAAAGGAAATAGTAGTTTCTTTTAATCAGTGGAGAGTTCTAATATGACATTAAATAAGTCAAGAAGTTCAAGCGTAAGACTATCCACATAATCAAAACATTTAAAAGACATGATAGATAAGGTTATCCTCAATACTAAAACATTCGACGAGTTCTTGTTGAGTGTTGTTCGTAATTGATATTTCTTACTTTAAAATTTAAATCAAAATATCCATTATTAAAAATACAATGCTCACCAAAGCATTACGAAAAATGCACAGCAAGGTATTGCTGCCATTCTCTGCTGCTAAAAAGGAGTAGGCCACAACAACAGCCCCAAAAACATCAACTGGTTAAATTGCCTAAGTCATTGGTGCTGTTGTTGATGTACAATTTGATGGACCACTCCCTCCTATCTTAAACGCCCTCTAAGTTCAAGGCACAAGCTACAAATTGATTTTGGAAGTCGCTCAACACTTAGGAGATAGCAGAGTTAGAACTATTGCCATGGATTCAACAGAAGGTCTCATTAGAGGATAACCAGTCACTGATTTGGGTGGTCCAATCACCATCCCAGTGGGTCCAGAAACTTTAGGACGTATTATGAATGTTATTGGTGATCCAATCGATGAAAGAGGTCCAATTGAAACAAAAATAAGATACCCAATTCACAGAGAAGCACCTAGTTTTGTGGATCAAGGTAGTGGAGCAGAAATCTTAATCACTGGTATCAAGGTGGTGGATTTGTTGGCTCCATATGCCAGAGGAGGAAAAATTGGATTGTTTGGTGGAGCAGGAGTCGGAAAGACAGTGTTGATTTAAGAATTAATCAACAATGTTGCCAAAGCCCATGGTGGTTATTCAGTATTTGCAGGTGTAGGTGAAAGAACAAGAGAAGGTAACGATCTCTACCATGAAATGGTTGCTTCTGGTGTCATCAATCTCGGTGGCGGATCCAGATGTGCACTCATTTATGGATAAATGAATGAACCACCCGGTGCTAGAGCAAGAGTTGGATTAACTGGACTTACAGTTGCAGAATATTTCAGAGATGAAGAAGGAAAAGATGTGTTACTCTTTATTGACAACATTTTCAGATTCACCTAAGCATGTTCAGAAGTGTCAGCCCTTTTAGGACGTATTCCATCAGCTGTCGGATATCAACCTACATTAGCAACAGATTTAGGATAATTATAAGAAAGAATCACAACCACAAAGAAGGGATCAATTACATCAGTCTAAGCTATTTATGTACCTGCAGACGATCTCACAGATCCAGCACCAGCCACAACATTTGCTCACTTGGATGCCACCACTGTGTTATCAAGAGCCCTCACTGAATTAGGTATCTATCCAGCTGTCGATCCACTTGATTCCAGTTCTCGTATGATGGACCCAAATATCGTTGGTGAGAAGTAATTGTATTTAGTAAATTAGGCACTACACAGTTACTAGAGGAGTGCAAAAGTTACTTCAAGATTACAAATCACTCCAGGATATCATTGCCATTCTTGGTATGGATGAGTTGTCAGAAGATGACAAAATGACAGTCGCTAGAGCTAGAAAAGTGCAGAGATTCCTCTCTTAACCATTCTTCATGTCTGAAGTGTTCTCTGGTAGAAAGGGTAAATTCGTATCACTTAATGATACCATTGCTGGATTTAGAGGTAATATACGGTTATATGTTAGCATTACTTGATGGAGAAGGTGATGAATACCCAGAAAATGCATTCTACATGTAAGGTACCTTCGAAGATGTCATCGAAGAAGCCAAGAGAGTAGCTGCAGAAACAAATAAATGATAATTTAATAATAAAAATATGTAATAACAAAATGATTAACGATTCAAAGACATTAAAGTCAAGTCCAATTTTCATCAATTTGCCCTACTCCCCAATAAGTCCATATCACATTACAAAGTAGAACTCACTAATTACAGTGATGCGGCTGCCTAAAAAGCCATTCAAACCTTCAGACCCAAATTAACTGAATTACTATCCACTTTCTATTGTATCAAATTACACATATACTCACCCATCAAAATACCCACCACAGTACTAGGAAGCATAGATGAAGGAGAATAATTACAAAATGTAGTAACTCTAAAATATACAGAATCAATTGACGGTGGAGTGAAATTGTAACAATTATTAGGAAGAATTGTAAAATAATTGATGAGCACACAATAAGGCATGGTATAAATTGGAAAAGATAAATTATTTTGGCCAAAAAAAAACCATCCCTTCCCTGAATACAAATTCGAGATATGGGAAGGAGTTCAGATTGTCTAAAAGCAGTTTGGGGTCATGATTGATTGCGCATACAAAGTATTAAGATAAACAACTTTACTTGATGATCTGCAAATCACTAAAAATGCTGACATGTATGAAGGTATGATTGTAATGACAAAATACAACCAGAAGTTTTATAAAGTTGAACAAGTAGAAACTAACATGTCACCTAAGGATCTCTTCATTACCGATCTCAACTAAGAGGTCACCTTCAAAGAATACTACAAATAAAGGTATAATATTAAACTCACTGAAAAATAACCATTACTCAAAACTACCATCTAGAATAGAGCAAGAACTGAAACAAAAATTATATACTTAGTACCAGAGTTATGTCAACTCACTGGAATAACTGATGCAGTTAAGAGTGTAATTTATTAACTTATTTTTAGAATTTTCATGCCATGAAAGAATTAGCAAAAATCACTAAACCAAATGCATATGATAGAATTGACTTTTCTGAAAAATTTGCTAAACAATTGATAGCTACATCAAAAGTAGGAACCAAACAAAGCATACTTGAAACATGGGGCTTAAAGTTAAATACAGTTTCCATGAATGTTGATGCAAAAACAGTCAGACCAGGAAATTTAATGATGGGAAAGGAAAATATTGATCTTTCTTCATCACATCTCAATCTAGAATAACAAACTCAGAAATAGATGTATCAAATGCCCCAATAAAAAGTAGTATGGGTTCTCATTCATCACTATAAAGAGAGAGGATTAGAAGCGAAAAAACTTCTTTTGGATAACATGAAAGATGCTATCAAAGAATATTAATTCGTTAGCTTCTACTCAATGCCATTAATAAAAGAATTAAAAGAAGAGAGAGACAAAGCCCTCATTCAATTATGCGATGATATTAAAGGGGAATGCACAGCAAAACAATAATAAATAGAATTTGTCATATTTTTATTACCAGGATAGAAAAAGAATAGTAAATTATATAGATGCGCAAAATACATCTCACTCTAGAAATTAGCATGTCCTAGTTAAGTTGTACTGGAAGAAACTCTTAATAAAAATACTCGATCTATAGTGAATAAAATTATGGTACAAATATGTGCCAAGTTGGGTGGTGTCCCTTGGGCTATCGATAAATTACCCCATGTATTCTCTCAAAAATTCACTATGGTGTGTGCTGCTGATTGTTATAACAGACTACATCAAACAAAATAACTTGCTTTCTGCTCCACTGTCGATAAGAATATGACAAAATATCATAGTTAAGTTATTAAAGGAGGAGATTTCAAAGGAGATCATTTGAAGAAAACTCTAATTGCTGCAATGGAAGCATATAAATTAGCTAATAACTCTTATCCTCAAATTATCGTAATCTATAGAGATGGTATTTCTGATGGATAAGTCCCAGTTGTTTTGGGAGATGAAATGCCTTAATATGAATAAGCAATTAAACAATGCAATGCTCAAAGTTAATTAGTGTTAGTGGTGTGTAATAAAAGAGTTGCTGGTAAATTCTACTAAGCAGGCAATAGGCCAGATAATCCTGCATCAGGAACATTAGTTGATAGTAATGATATTTGCGATGGATAGCAACCAAATTTCTACTTAATCTCTCAAATAACCAAATAAGGAACCTCTTAACCCACAATGTATAAGATCTTACACTCAGATCTTCCAAATATAGAAAATGATATCAAAGTATTGACTTACAAGTTATGCTGGCTTTACTACAATTTTGCTGGTCCAATAAAGATTCCTGCCCCAGTAAGATATGCTCACTGCTTGTGTGAGTTCATTGGATCTCGTTATCAACGTGATGATAAGGCTCCCTTTATTCCCATAGAAGAATTAGTTAAAAAGGGAGTATTATATTATATCTGATTTAATTAACATACATTGTTATTCTAATAGAAATATTAAAAGAATTAGTTAGATATTAAATATTTTTCTATTAATTATAATAGAATTCGATCAACACATGAAAAACAAGCATCCAACAATCTTAAAGTTTATATTGTGACTTCAGGATCCATGAGACAAAGGATCATAAGCCTGAAACATTCATCTAGATATTTAACAAATTCCTATCTAGATCAGGAGTTTATAAAAATATCTATTCTTAGAAATTATATACTATCTAAAATTTTATATAAGTATTTTAAGATATTTCTTATTCGAGTTAATATTTGACCTAATTGAAAAATTTAATTTAAATTCACAAATAATATAATTTTTAT
>JMSD01000049.1:20553-56877 GCA_000715435.1 Paramecium caudatum
GCTTGTGTGAGTTCATTGGATCTCGTTATCAACGTGATGATAAGGCTCCCTTTATTCCCATAGAAGAATTAGTTAAAAAGGGAGTATTATATTATATCTGATTTAATTAACATACATTGTTATTCTAATAGAAATATTAAAAGAATTAGTTAGATATTAAATATTTTTCTATTAATTATAATAGAATTCGATCAACACATGAAAAACAAGCATCCAACAATCTTAAAGTTTATATTGTGACTTCAGGATCCATGAGACAAAGGATCATAAGCCTGAAACATTCATCTAGATATTTAACAAATTCCTATCTAGATCAGGAGTTTATAAAAATATCTATTCTTAGAATTATAGATGCTCATAAAGATTAAGAAGTTAAACTTTATATTGAACACTATTCTCAAAAAGGGGAACACTCTAAGGTACTTTTTTAGAAATTATTTTAGAATATTGTCATTATTCTTTAAAACATAAACCTTTATACTCTGGTTCATATTCTAATTAAGGCAATGTTTCAGAGAATTGAATCTGTTTCTTCTGTGCCTCCTATTTCGACAATTTAACATTTTCCCATTCTTAATAAGTATTTTGTTATATTTCTTCACTTCTGAGGCAATTTTATTCTTTATATAAATTATAATTGCCCTCTATCTCATGTATACTATTACAGTCATAATTCATGTATTTGGTTGCTTTATATTTATTTATTTTGCATATATGATGTTTTATTAGTAAATGAATATTTATGGGGGTCATTAAATATAGTTAAATTGTAGATACAATTATTTTCCATAAAGGAGGAGAAAACAGGATAGAGCCATTAGTAAAGCTAGGAAGAGGGCAACGGATTACTATAAATGAATTCATATTCATAAACACATAATAATAATAATAATTATTTTCCTTAAATATCTAAAAATTAAGTGTTATTTAATTAAATAATATTTATTAACTTGCAATATAAGTATTTTAAGATATTTCTTATTCGAGTTAATATTTGACCTAATTGAAAAATTTAATTTAAATTCACAAATAATATAATTTTTATATCATTATTTGGCTTGCTTTTTAATGATCACTGCAGCTAAGAATCCTGCTGTTATTGTTGCAAAACTTAATCTTTACCATGTCTTTTTGAAAAATAATACACTTGCAGTAGTTGTACCCAAAACAAGTGTTTCAATCAGCCCTGTTTTTGTAAGTAATTAGTCTTCTAGTACAAATTTAGTCATTGAAGATGCAAGCAAAACAGAAGCAGTTGTTTTAAATACTATATCCCCATACTATAAATCTGTCGTTGGTGTTTCAGATTTTTGTATTGGTTTCTATAACCCACTTTGTTCTAATTTTGAATCTGTAGTTTTAGGTTGTGTTGAGTTTGTATTGTTAAGCATATTTTAATAGAATACTTGACTTTCTTTATTAGCCTATTTGAGCTATTCTTTAATTTCCTTTCTTTTATTAAATATTTCAACATCTTATGTTGTATTCTTGACTAGATTCCATGCTGCATCAATATCTCTCCATGCTTCTTCGAATTCTCCTTTTGCTTAGTATGCTTAGGCTCTTCTATACCAAGCCTTTTAATTTCCTGATTCCACTTAAATAACCTAAAATTACTCTAATAATTACTATGTTTGCATGTGTAATACAGGAATTGAAATCTCCTAAATTCAAGTAGCAAGCAGATAAATTACTCAATAGAGTTATTCTTAACTTTTTAAACTATTTTAATTATTCCTCAGGACATTACATTAGGTATTGAGGATCACATAATCCAGCTGATAGATTATATTATTCGATAGCTTTTAGGAAATTTTTTTATTAATACCACTAGTTTCCTTAATTTTTTAAGAATATTGCTTCATCTAAGGACTTTTAAAATTATTAAACTATTTGCTCTTTCTAATCGAGAATTTCAGGGGGAGGGGGTTATCTTTAAGGAGATTCTACAGGTTATTATGGGACTTTCTTTGAAGATGTCTCTTTTGTTTCATCGACGATGAAACCTTCTTCCTTTACAGATTCATCCTATTTGGACTCTTCCTCAACAATTTACCTCAAATTATTTCTTGCTTCATCATTTAAATGAAGTGTTGGGGCAATAAATTATTCCTCTTATTCTTATGAAGCATCAGCAAATTTTTATTAATGTGATTTATCAATGTATTCAAATTGTGATTGCTCTTCTTATGGTATATTATTTTCTGGATTAGTTTATTGTACAGTCTCATAAACTGATTCTAAAAACTATTCATCTGGTTTTCCTTATGGAACTATTTCTGGTTCTTAAGGTTATGCTTATAATCCTGTATGTGGTGCCTTTTATTGTTATGGCTAATCGGCAACATTACCATCTTTATCTAATTCAATAATTGGAGCCTCCTCCATTTACACTATATTAACATTCACTTCATTTAAATCTTGCAATTCTTCAAGTTCTTCAGGTTAGGTCTCATGATTGGTCTATTATTCTTTCATGATAATTATATTTACCTTTTGGTAATTCCTACTCTTATTAAGGCCCCTCATCAATTACTGCTTGTTGTTATTAATTAATATCTAATTCAATTATTGGAGCTTCTTCCATTTGTACAATGTTGGCTTGCACCTCATTTAACTCTAATATTTCTTCCTACACATTCGAATCAGGTTGGCGTGCCTCTTAATTAATGTTTTCTGTATTTTGTGAACCTTAAGTTGGTTATTCACTTGTTTATTGTTCCTCTTGTTGTTATGGCTGTACTTCTTGGGAGTCCATAATTAAAATATTTATTAAAAAATCTTTCTAAAATCACAGTAATGTACATTATATAATATAAATAATATGAATGTGCTTTATTTTTTCTAGGCTTATCAAATAATTCTCATTATTACAGCTATTATGCTCTTTATTGGACTTAAAAAAGAGTATTAAAATATAGTTGAACAAGAACTAGAAATGGAACAAGAGATGGCCATTCAAACATCTAGTGATAACTCTAGAAATTGAAAACATATACTTTATTATTAAATAATTTTTATGCAACAAATTAGAAGGGCTGTCATCAACATTAAAACACTATTTTTCAGTATTTTTTCTCGTCCTGATCCTATTTTCAAAATTAAGGAAGAATTCAGAGACATAAATTAAATGGCATAAGATTTCGAAGAAATTAACTAAAAACTCGATTAGTTAACAATTACGAGCGAAAAACAAGAAATTCCTAATCTCGAAACTCAATCTAGTGAATCAGGCGATTATGAGGAAATTATTGAAAGAAGTACTAATTTCTACAAACATAGCATATTCTCTGCTGACAAAAAAATAAAGGGAATTTTATATTTTAATTTCCGAGCCATAATATAGGAAGGTCTTAGAAGCATTCAAAGAAGGCAAATATTCTAGACTCAAATAAGCAACTTGGCTAAATGATGAAGTAAATTAATCGTAACATAGATTATCAATGATTTTCTCAAAACCCTCCCCCTAAACCAAGACACTGTAATCCTGAATTCCTTTTAATTTGAACTTTTAAGCAAAGCAGATACCACAAAGTTTAACCGTATTATATAGAGGGCAAAGGTAACTGATAAAACAAATTACATAATCGCTCCATTCAATTCAAATAACACTCATTGGTTTACTTTTCACATTGATTTCAAAAATATGCAGATCACTATATTTGATAGTATGGCGAGATAAAATTATGGATTGTTTTCGTAATTGATTGTAATTGCCAAAACAATAAAAAATGGAGAATATGAAACCTTTGTTGGATCATGCCCACAATAAAATAATACGTACGATTGTGGTGTGTTTACTATTAAAAACATTTGGATTTTATCAAAATACCCCAACGCAAAATTAAATAATTACTATGATTAGTCCACTATATTTTATGATAGAATTTAAATATGTTGGAAATTGATATAATGATAATAATCAAGCAGGTCCATGAATTTACATTTTAATTCTAAATTCATAATCATAGACTTCTTATTGCTACATAATTGTTTTGACAAATTGAAATTCATTCTTCAATTACTATTGTAGAAGATGAATTTAATTAACTAATTAATTAGTGATATCTTCATTGCTTCCAAGTAACCAATAATAGTTATCTTGGTTCCAATCTAATTGTAATAGATTTTCCAATTCCTAAATTAAAAAAACAATATTACAATATCAGTCTTCATTAAAATATTTGTTCCTATATCATAGGATTTCTTTTCCTCAACTGCAGTCAAAAATTTCTTTACTATCTTCAATTAATCTGAATTTAAAGCCTTCTTATGAGCCCTTTTCTTCAAATCTTTAATCATTTTATACAACTATTTATGAACCAAATCATTTTAAAATACATAAACCCAGTAGGTCATTATTAACTATATATTCTCCCACAATTAAGGATATTATTAAGTTTAGTGATGCTTGAATATTTCAAATCCTAGTCCTATGAGATATGCTTTTAATATCTCTTAACTCATAAGAACCAAGGTATTTTTGTTATTAAATTCATATATTGCTCTCAAAGAATTCAGTGCTTATACACTTTTTCCTTCAATAATGCATTATATAGCATGAATTAACACTTTTGTGCATTGAGTTTACTGCACATAATCTTAAAGTTTCAATTACATGATTTACATTTCTTTTTTATTTACAGTAAGTAAACTTGGAGCCTTTAGGGGTTAATTTTAAAACAAAACACAAAGCTTTTGAGCAAAAGCACTCATATTCTTCATATCCTGGATTGATTGTCCTGTGATATCTCTAATACTACAATCAAGAACTTGCCATTTTAAAAAGTCATCAGCTTTTCTGGCCTAATAAAATAAGAAGGTAGCAAAGTTTGTTAAAAGTGGTACTTAGAAAGGATATTTTTTCCCAACCAATTACATTGTAGCATCAAATCTGACAAGATATTATTGGTAGACTTCTTCAGCTTATTGTTGCTATTTATATTAATGAAGCTCTTAATCAACTTATGAATTGAACTAGTTAGCATAAGCTATCAATTCTTTTCTCACCAAATCTTAATATGGTTTTTTATCATCCATATCTAGAAGATTTCCCTATCCTCCTGTAAAACTGTATTCACTTTTTAAATTGAAATCAGTGTATATTAAATAAACTATTGCATTTGGTCCATGTGTCATGTCAATGTCAAATCTTTTCTTAACTTCAACATATCCATCCTCAAAAAAGAAACATTAATCTCTATTTTTTATATAAACACACTCGTAATCACCTTCATATATGATTACAGATTATAATTCATATTGAACTTTATTGAAATTTCCCATAATTAATTTTATCTATTCATCCATTATACTCATTTCTTCCTTTAATTATGTTAATTCTTGATTTGCATCCATTATTAATTGTAATAAACCTTCTATAGCAGGATCACCATCTAACATTTCATTTCTCTACTCTTAAATCACATCAATTGTCATTTACAGAAGTTAAGCTACTCCTAAATTTGATTATTAATAGTTTTCTAGATTCTTAATTTTTAATGCAATTTCCTCTCTGCTTGATTTAAGTTCCTTTATATCTGCTTAATGCTATTTTATAGTTCCCTTATTATGATGCAAGAATTCATCGAGATAGAGATTAGGATTCAATACTAATTTTTGACTTCGACTTATTTCAAATTATAAAATTTTTGGCAACTCTTTAATATAAATGTCTTAGTTAATGAACTTTCGCTGCAATCCCTCTAATAATGATTCTTCCTCTAACTCAATTTTTATCAAATTAAATGATGTTTCATTTTCTCCTTAAATGAATTTTCCTAGAAACAATTCTCTAATTGGATGCTCTTCAACTAAATTGTTTAACATAGTTCTGTATTTTGAAATAGTATCATCAACTTTCTCAAAAAACCTTATTAAAAATTCCTCAACACTCTTATATCTAGTATTGTAATCATCTCTCATGAATGTGTAAACATCTAATGCAGATGTGTCTTTTTTCTTACTATAAATCAATTATATAAAGAGTTTCTATAAAAGTACAGTAACTCCTTCTTCATTTATAATGGAATCCTAAGTATTCATACATAGTACATCAAATTACAATATTTGCTCAGCAAATGAAGGTATATGAAAATAAGTCAACATAAAACAGTCTAATTGATGGAATTAGGGTGATCTCTTCAAAGCAACTGGAACACCACTCTTTCTCATCCTATAATCAATTTTAGAATGCTGTTTCGTTGGTGTGTCAAATTTAGCTGGAGAATCGAATTTTGCTGGGCTGTAATTCATTAAATTTATGAATTGCGAACATCATATAAACCTCAATTTCTCTCATATCTGTTTAACTGAAGGATGTAAGCAAAGATTGATTTGCTAAGACTGTTAACATAACCCTTAACACTTTCTGGTAATCATGTACTTAATATAGATTCCCATTTCAGATTTAAATAAAAGATTCACAGATCTGTCACCAAAGTGGGCCGATAGCAGAATTAGACCAATCCTAGAATTTTTGAAGTAAAATAACTAATAGGAGATTAATTTTCAAGACATTGATATCTACCTAAACTATATATTTGATAATTTTTTGAGGGAAATTACTCTGAAATTAAGAGAAGTTTAAAATTATCTTAGTGAATAATTAAAATTACTTGCTGAGAATGCCCTAAAAAATGTTTAATATCTCAAATAAAGAGTAGATAAAATCTATGATTTAGAGGAGCTAGGTTTTGTACTCTAAAAGCACATTCAAGGAACCTATTCTAAGGAGTCTTTTGAACAAATACTCAAAGATTATTCTGCTAACATTTAAGGAAATACTGAAATAGAGAATATTTATAACTATATCACAAACGATGGAGTTAATCATAATTATCTAGATATTATTTAAATCGATCTACAAGGGTTTCACTAATTTAAAAGTAGAATATTAAGCCATTTTGCTCGTGTAAAAGATTTTGACACATATCTACCTCGACAATACTCTTAGTTACCCACAAAAACACATGCATCCTTTTCATGGAATATAATTAAACCAAAACAAGAAACCAATAATAGCATTAGCAAGATTCCTAAATCTTCTAGTGTTAGTATTTATTAATTTAAAAGTAAAATTGTTTGTGTTATCAATCACGAAAAAATAATAAAATATAATCATAATTTCAAATATTTAGGAGTCTTACATAAATGCTCAGAACATGATTTTTATATTTCCACTTTTGTAGATTCCTCATTACAATTAATTGTTTTGTGGAGTCAACCTACAGATATTCAAATGTATTAAGAATTTCGAAAAGTCAGAATTATCAAGAATGCTGCTCTTAATCCTATATCATAAATACTATTTATCAATAAGTACAACTTATTTGCAAATGGCTTCGAAACTTGTATATTGACTCTAGATTCAAATGGTATACTAAAACTTAATCCTTTGTCTAACAATTATCTCTATGAGTTCACGTATGGCTCAGGTATCATAGAAGCACAAATACTGCCAGAATCAAAACATGTTCTAAAATAATCAATGACTTTTGATGCTGTCTTTGATTTAGTAGTTTGCTCTTATCAAAAAAATTAAGTCAAATTAGCAATTAGGAGTTTATTTTCTGCATCCCCCCTTTCTAGAATATGGGATGATGAAACTTTAGAATCCAAATTAGGTTTATTGGAACACTGTTAAGTATATTTTACAATTGTTCAATTAAGTTAACATGAGAAAATCTACATGAAAAAACACATGGATGTAGAAGGCATAGATTATATAGTCGTGACTTTATTAAATAATATTGTCTCTTTTTGGAACTGGAAAACTGGAAAAGCTTTTAGAGTGATTGATGCTGTAGAAAGCTATGGGTTAAGAGATATGCCAGCCATTGTGAATGGTTCCCTCTTAAGTTTACTGATTTTGATTGGCTTAGATGGTACTGTATATTGTGTAAATTGGATGAAAGGCACAGTAGGAACTTGTAAATTACGAATATCAAATGGATTGCAAATTCATGCTGTAATATTTACCTAATTGTAGATGTCATAATAGCTATCTAAACTAGGATCATAACAATTCATTGTTATTTTAAGACACATCAAATAACCAAACATGACAGTAACTCAATTAATGTACTATTGATTAAATTTATATTTCTATTATGTCAATCAACTACGAAACTATGAAAACCCAAATCAGTGCTATCACTGAGTTATTTGATGACAAAAATAACAAATCCATTATCCTTGACTTCTCCACTTTCAATGATCCCTCTGAAATTGAACACTTAAAATAGTAATGTATTTCAATTATTTTAGATATTTACGTGTAAGATTACTTCCCCAAGAAGAAGAATATTATGCACATAATAAAGAAAAGTTAGAAGATCTATCAGATTTTGAATAAAGATTTCTGGAAATATTCTACAACGACTTAGCTATAAAGGATTATTGCTCAGCTGTAGAGATTAAATTCTATTCTAGATGATCTTCAATTAAACTCAAGTAGAACGACCATAGATCCTTAATTCAACATAAAAGCTCCTTGAATTCTTTTAATACAATTAATCTACAATTAAAAGGGCTTGTGTATTTACAGAAGGAAATCCTAAAGAATTGGCCACACAACTTAAAGCTTACGGAGTAGGTAATAGGCCCTCAGTGACTCTTTTAAGCATCAAATTAGAATATGACATTGATAATTAGACAGATGAATCATTACTTAAATTAGGAAAGGATGTAAGGGCAGCATAATTGGCAAGCTTAGCCCCAATAGTAGACGTCAAATTTAAAACTAACAACATCCAGCAACTCTATTATAATTGCAGAGTAGCATTCTCAAGAATCAATCAAGCATTCATTGAAAATGATGTTGAAACAGAATATTTGATGTTCTGTACAAATATTGTGGATTTGGCTATTTAATATTTTGGAGAAGGACCACTTAAAGGAGATTATGCAAACAAATAATATGCATAAACAGTTGGATATTTTGTTGTTAAAACACTCTTTAATTCAATACCACCAAGTTATGGAGCCATTTTCTTTACATTTCACAGAGAATTTCTCTAATCAAAAAAAATCTTTCACTTCCTAAACAATCTCAAGAGCTTTAGTGCCTATATCGCCTGGCCATTTGGAGTTGTCTTAAATGCTCGAATATTTGATCAAGTAGTTAGAAGTATATATAATAATAAGAAGGTTTCTCTATCGTCCAAAGGCAATAATCAGCAACAATAACTATTAATTAAGTGTTAAAAGTATTTTAAGATGCATTAGCTGGCCAATACAAGGATGAAGTTGAGAGTGAAGTATTAAAGCCAATAGAAATCGGTGCAAAAAGTTAATGATATAGTCAAATTTAATGTTTTCTATAGAATAAAATCATTTAACAAAAATCCAAAAATGAGAGTTCTGGCCATTTTTTATCTATAAAATGTATAACTGTCTTTTCTCTAATCTAATGTAACATGAAATTGCTTAATCTTGTTTCTCCACTTGTTCTTAATAACAAGTCTGGTGATGATGATATCATGAGATATTAGTTCAAAGACTAGAAAAACTATTCCTTCGTCAATCCTTTAGGCATTGTTTGAATTGCTTTCTCTACTTCATTTGTAAAATTATATGAGAAACAAATATTTAATCTATGTAAGGCAATGGAATACCTATATTTCTAATACTTGGAACTATGCTGCTCGAGCTATAGAAATGACTTTTTAAGTTCCTCATCTTCCAATAGTTGTAAGTCACCACAAACCTTAACCTAAACCTAATGTTAATCTATAAAGTTAAGATCGTTTTAAAGATGGTCTATTTTTTATTTCATTAAGTTAAGCAAGAATTAAACTTCATCCTTTCTCCGATTATAATTCTCTATACTGAATGCAAATACACTCAATTCTTGTATTCCTAATTTTTCTCCCCATTAAAGTAAATTCAGAAATGATTAATATCCTTAAATGTGGCCATCAGTTGGTTACAGATTCCGTTGTTTTGCAAATCGTCTAATTCTAATTTAGAAAATACCGATTACCGTCCATGATTACACCTACGTGTTTTGGTATCCTACCAAACTTAAGGAATTAGAGAGCTGTATTTTGTGCAAAATTCATTATTTATGGTAATTAATTCTTATGCCATATATATATATGGATTTTTTCAAAATATGTGTTTAGATATCATTAATTCTACTCTTCTTTTAATTCTGAAAGAGATTCAGGCTCTGCATTTTAAGATTAATCATTTGATTTATAAAATGTTCGATCCTTGACTAATTCTGGGTGCTTTAATTTTATATGTTAATTTAAAGATCCTTCAGCACTACATTAATATTCGAATTACCCATATTTTTTTTAGCAACTTTCCACAGGACATGTAAAATGTCTTTCAATCTCCTATGCGGGTCTTCTTTAACGTTTCTTTCTCTCCTCCCCCGTATCCTCTACATTTGAATTTAATTCTTAATTTCGGCGCTATTCTAAGTATTATGATACCTCCAATCGATTCAGTTTGTTTACAAGTTCATTCTTTTCATTTAATAGTTCTTTTAACTAGAATAAATAAATTCCTTACTTAATTAGTGAGTACAACATTCGCAATGTAGAGTCTCAAGTATTCATTATAATATTCTAAATTTTAATCTTATTAAGGAACTATTTTGAATAATATAATACTCTATTATTCATCCTATCCCCCAACATAGTTCTAAAATCGAATTGGTTCATCAGCCATCAGATATTTGTTCTCTCCATCAGATCTCAATTAATTGATATATTACTTTGCATTACTCATTTCTTAAATAAATAAAATTATATACCTATAATTCACTTATATAATTAATTTAACGGATATATGGATAGATTTATACCGAAAAGCAAATCAAAGCTTCTTTATCAATCTCATACTCAATCTAACTACAATGACGTATACAAAACTCTCTATTTAGTTATTGTATCACATCAATGAAGAAAAAGTACTAAATTTTAGCAATCCAAAATAACAACAGAATTTTCATTGCTCATTCATCGATCAATTACATAGTTAATATAGACTACCTCCACAATAAGCAGTGAGGTAAATTAGTTCAATTCCAGAAAAAATATTGGATGCACCAGACATTGCTGATGATTTCTATCTCAATATCCTAGATTGGGGAAATAATAATGTATTGTCAGTAGGTCTCTAAAATAAAGTTCATTTATGGAATGCATCAAATTGTATTAATTATCTAATCTAGAACATATCGAATAATTACTTGAAGCTACTTCAAATGTCACCGCAGTCCATTGGATTAATGATCATATTCTTGGAGTTGGATTTGATGATGCTTCAATCAAGATTGTCGATGTTTGTACCCAACAAACTGTTACTTAGTTATACTACCATAATGAACGTGTCTCAACCATGAGCAGCAGTTTCGAATTACTCTCCTCATCTGGTAGAGACAATCTCATCTACAATCACGATCTCAGAGAAAAAAATAACAACGTCGTTGGAGTATTCCAAAAACACACCCAAGAAGTATGTGGGTTAAAGTGGAACAATTCAGGAAACACCCTCAGCAGTGGAGCTAACGATAATCAGTTACTCCTCTGGGATAAGAGATAAATGTCACTCAGACAATCTTGTGAAGGGCATTGTGCTGCTGTAAAAGCCATGGCTTGGTGTCCATGGTAACCAAATGTCCTCGTTAGCGGTGGAGGATCAAATGACAAAAATATCAAGTTTTGGAATGCTGACTCAGGTTAGTGTTTTAAGAGCATTGACACAGCATCATAGGTTTGTGCTCTTTAATTTTTACCTCGCTATAGGGAACTAATCTCTTCACATGGATTTTCTAAATTTTAAATTAGTATTTGGAATGTCGAATAGATTTAGCAAGCTAAATTAATACAAGAACTATAAGCCCATAAATCCAGAGTTTTACACCTAGGTATATCCCCAGATCAATCAATGTTGTGTTCTGCAGCCGGTGATGAAACCCTAATCTTTTGGAGACTTGGCACAGAACAACAAAATAAAGATAAGCAGGAGATTTGTTCCAGTAAAAATTTGTTTCTCAGATGATGATGTATAAATAAATATAATTAACATGATTCGAAGAGATTCAGATGAATTAAAAATAAATGCATATTCTTAACCCATGTTATGCAAAAGATACACTGACACCCCAGAGCACTCCTCTTCAAGGAAAGATTTTCTGTTTCAGAAATTACCTTCCCTTGATGCTACTCAACCATCAGCCTATTGGTAAATTAAAAAATCAGGTTCTGCTAAATGCATTCAAGTCGAAACGACTACAAACTCCAATAAACCTCTAAGTCCTTAAAACTACAAAAAATCCAAATTTAAAGCATTAGCACTTGAGGAGAACAACAACAATTTTGATCTAGGGTCAAGCAGACATTTTCAGAGAGCCTTCACTATAAAAGCAGGTTCTAAGGTTTCAGGAGGAGGCCCTAAAACTACACGAGAAGACTACTCTAATGCGCAGGTTAATAGTCCGGCATAAAGTAATTTTGCTGCCCACAGGAAAGGCCAGAAGTAATAAACTCTGCCCCAACCACATCAAACGTAATGCCCGTTTTCATCAGGAAAATCAATTAAGGACATCGTTTCATAATTCATGGACAAGAAGTATAACTTATTTATAATCAGACCCAAAACTAATTAAGCAAGACATAGTGAGTTTGAGAAAATTGAAGGCCTGGATGACTATGCAAAGGAGTTTGGAAAAATATTATCAGAAGACCCACTAATTGGCCCAATCATAGGAGATGCTCATGAAATGAAAGGAGTAGTGAGATAACTGATTGACTTGAGTAATGGAAATAAATTAGTCTATCACTTTGAAACCTTAAAACAACTACATCAACCACTCAACATTACAGGCGAAATGTTCAATCAATTTAAGTACTTATACATAAAAAAATTGATCTCAATGTCTGTAAGTGTAGAGATGGTATTCAAATGTGCATAAGCAGTTGAAAACTTTAGAGGAGCCATAATATGTGAAGTATTTCTCTATTTAATTGATAGTCTCGCTCTATTCAAGATGTTAAAGACAATATACGAACTATAGCCAAAAACATGTATGCATAGATTTTTGAAGACTTTTCTTTAAGTCCTTTATTTAAAGGCACTAAATAAGAAGAATAAGCTATAAAATTCAGCAGAATATTTGGTTTCATTTTAGGTTCCTCAGAATCTACTAATTATGTCATGGACTCTATGAGAGACTTTCATATAAAATTTGAAATCACAAATGTTCAATATTCAATTTTCAAATACTATCTTTCATAGTCATTATCAAGACATACTTAACAAGAAGTTGTTTGGTATGTACTTGAATAAACAGATGCATATAAAGCAGCAGTAATTAATCAAGATAGTATTAAAAATTTAGTTTACAAACAATTCGGTATTGATAATTTCACTTATGAATTTATCAAACTTTGCTATGCTGATCCATATATTAATAAGAATTTTATCCACAAAGTTGGATCTGAGTAATTTGCTAAACATACAAACTTTTTTTTACATCATACATTTAACAAATAGAATAATTGTTTTACTCTTGAAGATTTGAGAAAATTTCATTGTCCACATTCTGTTAACAACTAACTCTATAATAGCATAAAAGATAAATTAATGATTGCTATATAGAGATTGAATCCATAGAGAGTAATTTTCTCTGATTTTGAAGAAGAGTTTGACCTTATACAACCATACATCACAAATTAAAAATTACCTTGTGATGTAGTAGGGAGATGCAAACTTCAAGAAATGGTTCCCTTAATTGCCGATGAATTGATATCTAATTTAGATATTCGAAATGTTTTTGATAGCAATGATGCTAACATAAGTAAAACTCTCTTGAGAAAATTTGAATACCTTCTTTCAGGTAGAAAATATTTCAAGCGATCAGATATTTAAGCCATTCATTCTAGACTAAAAATTAGTGAATATGTTTTTGAAGAATTTGTTGATACTATAGAAAAAGTGATACAATATTATGATCCATCTCTGATATGGATGATAGATGCTATTAAGGAATGGAAATATATTATAATAACTGAATGATTATTTATATTAGTTTCAAATTAAAATAATTGTTGCAAAGAAATAATAATTATGCTAAATTCAACAGAATCAAATCAAGAAGACTAAGCAATATTACAATCTTCTCACAAAAGGATACTCTTTACTTCAAATCAACTAGATTAAACACAACTTAAATCCTCTTAGAGAAGAGTATTTTTAGGATAGAATTAAGAAGGAGGAATATTAAAAAATTCCTAAAGAAGAGTCATTATACCTTAAAATTAGGAAGATTCAGATATGATGAAGTCTTCTTAAAGTAAAATTTTTCTTGGCCAAAATACTGATGAGTAGGGTTTGTTTCGGTCTGCATAAGGAAAATCTCTAATGGGATCAAATTTGCAAGATCAAGTTATACTTAAATCATCATCCAGAAAAGTTATTATTGGAGAACAGTATCGCGATTTAGAATCTGCTCCAATATATAGAGCAAAGAGATCAAGCAAAAAGATTAAATTGTCATTAGTTTAGAATCAACCATTCTCATAATTAAAGCTCTGCTACATCTGTCATAAGAGCTGTGTCATTAAGTTCTGTTAATGTGATGATATCAAGTATCATCCTGAGTGTATTTTATCAATGATAAAACGACCCTCCTTCTCCCTATAGACATTTCAATGTCCTTACTGTTTATGCTTTTTCAAGACTGAAATAAAAAATAAAAAGTAAATTTATGGCTATTGAAGATTCAATCAAAGAATGTGTTTCAAGAATCTAGTAATTTTCATTTTAATTTTAATGATAATAATTTTCATTCTCATTGGGTTGCTTTGGAATGAAGTCTCGACAAACGTAATTATTGTTATGTTTATTGCAGAATTGATCCTCTCTCTCTTGGCACTCTATAGTTATAGAAAAATCACATATGTTTCACTCGAATGGAAATTAGTGATTGTAGGCACTGAACCCTATGATTAATAAGCTTTCGAAAATGCAAAATTAATATATTAAGCTTATAATACAGAAACTGCATAATATCTATCAGATAATCTCACTATTTGATTATTATATTATATTATTATATAATAATTATATATCAATCATAAAAGAGATCTCTGAATTATTCTTGTACCAATACTATTACTTTTTTGTACAACTAAAAATCAAATGATGCATCTAATTCTGTAAACTCTCTGGCTTCAAAATATCCATCATCCCTCAACAAACCCCTAATTTCCAAAAGTATGTCAGTTTAACTCTCTGGAACTTCTTCAATTTCTGTCACCTTTACGATAGCTAATGTTGTGTAATTGTTTACTTCCATCAACCAAAAACTCAACATAATTTCCTTTTTTTTATATCAATTTTCCAACTAGAGTCACAAAATTCCCTCTAAATTTATCCATCATGTCTGCATTAATTCTTTAATAAGATGTTGGTGTGTCTGCCATTTTTTAATTAATTTAAATATTGAAAATTGCGCTAATTTATTTGTTAGCATAGAACACAAATATTCAGAGGTAATTATATAATTATGCTATTAATTCAAATAATACTAATTTTAGAGAAAGCATTAGCAATTACAACGTTTTATAGTTGTGACCTTACAGCATCTGGAGAAATCAATAAAAAAGGTGACTATGTGTTTTCAATCGTAAGATCTGGGGATTCAGTCACTCATCCTATCAACTTATATACAAATTATTATATTCAAATTGACTATCCATGGGTTATCAATAGTGATTATACTTGCTATAATGAATTAAATGTTTAAGTCACCTGTGCGTATTCAACATAAAGAGCAATAATACAGAATTATTTTGTAAAAAATTATGGAAGCAGCGATTATGATGTTTCAGAGGGATTCTCATTTACTATTAACTTAAACTCTGTTTTGAATCCTTCTTATAGTGGAACCTACGATAGCCCAATATAAGTGTCGTTTGTGAGTTCTAGTAATCAGATTTTAGAATAGTGTCCAAATGGCGGAGTTTATCCAAGTGTTAATCCTGGAACTGCTACATGTTATGGAGATGGTTTACAATCTAAAGTTAATAGCACTGGTTAAATGTCCTTATCAATTATTGTGGCTACTAGTTTGGCTATTGAAGTAAAACTATAAAATAAACTAGAGTTATTTGGTTGTTCAATATACGTAATATTGGCAAAATGATAAAATCAATAAAGCTATAATTCCAGGTTCCATTACTTGCGCAATTTATGGTAATAATATTTTAATATCCTCAACAACTTGCACTCTAACTGGATATACTATCAAATCTACATTAGGAAATGCTTATAGTGCTTAAAATGTAATTATAACATTTAATTAGATTACTATAATCATCAATGGTATAAATACACCTTCTTCAACAGCTCCAGTCGGTACATTCATATTATAAACATACAATCCTAATAGCAAACTCATAGATTAATGTTCGACATCATCCGTAGCCAATTGGTTACCAAATTAAGTCATACTTTCAGCAATGACTTGGAGTTTATAAGTCAATCAAGTAGAAAAGCTTAACCTATTCTTTCAACTTAACTCTTAAATTGCTATTGGGGATACCATAATTATCAATCTTCCAAAAGAAATAATAGTGAGTTCTACAATTTTAACATCTATTAAAGACACAAAAAGTAGTTTTTTCACTTCATCTACTTCAACATTTGGTTTGAGTGGATAAACAATAACTATCACATCAACTAAGAGCTTTACTGCAACTTTAACCAGCATTTAATTAACATTTTATAATGTTGGAAGTCCTCCTTCAATAAAACCTACTTCTTCAGTTAGTATAAGTACATAAAGAGGAAGCTATTTAATAGATTAAAGTAGTACAACATTAACTATATCTGCTACTTAAGGCTCCATTACATCAGTCTCAATTATAGCTGTAAACAATGTTATTAATTAATATTCTGATTATAATTTTGCAATTACTTTAAACAATCATCTACTTTCAGATGGTTTCATAGTAATTTAATTTCCTACATAATTTAATCTAGCAAAAATAACTACCATAAGCAACTATTTATTAAACTCAGTATCACATAGTGCAACTTTTAGTGTTTCATCTCAATAATTAACAATTTCCTCATTATCAACAGCTGATATCCCTTCAAATGCTTTAATTTCATTTACAATTTCACAAATTTAAAATTAATTTAGCGCAAATATAAGTAATCCATTTAGTTTTTACACTTATTATTCGAAATCAACTCAAAATTATCTAGTTGATTAACACACTACTTATTAAATGAGTGCATTTACATCAGGAACTATTGATTCAAGTTCAATTAAAATAAGTGCATAATTAAGTAAAACTGGTTATCAAGATAGTTATACAATATCATTTATTAATACTAATCAAATTATTGCTTCTGGGTAAATTTTATTAACATTATCATCTTCGATAACAATTACCCCTGGATCTTAAGTATGTTACATAAATAATGTTGTAAGCACATGTTCTTAAAGTAGTTCAAATGTCATAAAATTAATTGTTCCTTCAACCATTAATAGTTTAACAAATATAATCATTTTAATTAATAATATGTTAACCAATCCAACAAATTTAATACCTATCGATAATGCAGTTATTTTAGCTACTTATGATGATCAAGGATTGCTTATTGATAATGGTTCAGGAGGTACTCTAACCCTACTTTATTTGTCCGAATTTACATTGAAACTTTCCTCAAGAAGCTCATATATTAATGGAGTTAAAAGTACTTATACTTTTATCCTAAACTTTGAAGTAAATCAAATTAATGGGATTTATATAATATTAAATTTTCCAATAGACTTAGTATTCAGTTTAAATTCATGTTCCTCCTCTAATCCATTATCAACAACAGTGCCTTGCACTTACTCAAATTAAGAATTATTATTATAATTAATATGCAATACATGCAGTACGATCCCAAAAAATTAAGATATTTTGATAACTGTTAATTATATTGTGAATTACTTTTCATTAATGTCTATTTCTATTACTTCCGGATATTCTATTTAAGATCAATCAAATTAACTCTCTAAATAAAGTTAGCTAAAATCATCTCTAACTATTACAAATAATGCAGCTAATTCAATTAAATCATATACTTAGAATTACTAATATGGTTATCTTAGTACTTTGGACAATTATTTTTTTACTTTTGAACTTAATAACTAATTAATAAACTACTATAAAATAATAATAGGTGTACCTAGTGATATTAAAGTTTACTAATCAACAGATTCTACTCCTACTTCTATTTCTAATGTAGTTAACTTACCTAATGGTTATATTGTATAAGTTTAGGGTCAAAATATTATTATTACAGGTGATACAGTAACTTAAATTGGAACATTTGAACTCAAAATTAATAATTTATTAAATCCATCAACTATTACAAGTAGTTCTTCATTTACTATTAATACTTATTCAGTTGTTTCTCCTAATGAATATTTGATGGATACTGGTAATCTTAATATTTACAGCCATAAATGTGCCTTACCATGCAAAGATTGCGATTAAACAACATAATGTTCAAGTTGTTATGATTCAAGTAAATCTTCATTAGTTAATTCATAAATATACTTATATACAACAACCTAAACATCAACATGTGTAACAGATTGTTCTAGTTATACAGGTTATTTTGTTGTAGCAGGATAATATACCTGTTAATAATGTAGTTCAGAATGTAAAACTTGTTAAAATGTTAAAACATACTGTTTAACTTGTAGTGGAACCCTTAAATTTCATAATAATACATGTTTAGACACTTGTCCAACAGGATATTATAATTATTAATTATAATGTAAATCTTGTATAAATAATTGTGATACATGTTCAGATAATCTAACATGTTCAAAATGTTCAAGTAATTATTATTTATATTAATCAACATGTACTGCTAATTGTCCTACTGGTGTAACAATAACTTCATAATATACATGTGATTTATGTACAAATAATTGTTCAACTTGTTAAACAACAACCTCATATTGCTTAACTTGTATTACTAATTATTTATTTTACTAAAATACTTGTGTATAAAAATGTTAAGATGGAACTTATCCCTATGATAATAAATGTTAAACATGCTAAACTAAATGTAAAACATGTAGTGATGGTTCTTCTTGTAGTTCTTGTAACAAACCTGATATTTTTCACTCAAATGATTGTATTTCATAGTGTCCTGATTAATACTTTTAAACTACAAATTTTACTTGCTAATAATGTAATACATCTTGCTATACTTGTGAAACTAATTAATATAAATGCACCAGTTGTTTATCACCAAGCTATTTGTATAATTATGCATGTTCAACTTCTTGCCCAGATAAATATTATCCAGATCCCACAACAAATAAATGCGTTAATTGTATTCCACCTTGCGACACTTGTAAATCTAGTACATAATGTTAGAGTTGTGTAACTCAAATACCTGTTTTATATTATTATAATAATTCATGCAATACCTCATGCTTACCTTATTATGCCCCTGAAAATGGTTAATGTGTTGGATGTAGATTACCATGTAAATAATGCACCACTACCCCAGATACATGTAGTTAATGCTACCCTAATACGTATTTATTAGGTACATTATGTGTAACAGATTGCGGAAGTGGTAATTATTAAAATAATCAATCATATACTTGTAGTAATTGTTCAACAATTTGCAAGACCTGTATTTCCTATTCTGAATGTAAATCTTGTAATGATGGCTAATATATATTCCAATCAACTTGTGTTAATAAATGTTAAGATGGATATTATGTGAATAATTAAGAATGTTAAAGTTGTTTAACATCATGTTCAACTTGCATTGATGGAGCATCATGCACTAAATGTAAAGATTCGCTAATCCTCTATAACAATTAATGTTTGGCATCATGTCCATAAAATCTATTTTTAGTAAATAATGCTTGTATAGGATGTTAATCACCTTGTTTGACTTGTAGTACTTCTCCTCAAACTTGTTCAACTTGTACATAAAATACTTATTTAAATTTAAATTCAGAATGTGTTACATCATGTGGTGATGGCTATTATGGTGATTAAGTATCTAATAAATGTATAGTATGTGTTTCACCATGTAAAACATGTAGTTCAATTAATGTTTGTTTAAGTTGTATTGATTAGAGTTTATACTTTTACGATAATTCATGTCATACTGAATGTAAAACTAACTATGTACCTGTTAATGGAGTATGTACTGCTTGCAAAACTCCATGTTAATCTTGTTCCACTACACCAAGTTATTGTACTTACTGTACTCAATCAACTTATTTAAGTGGGAATTCATGTTTAAGTTCATGTGACAATGGATATTATACTGATTCAAGTTCAAGATCATGTTTATAATGTGTTACTCCTTGCCTTACTTGTACATCAGAAACAGTATGTACTTCATGTATACCATCAAGTACCAAGAATATATATTATCATAATGAATGTATATCATCCTGTCCCACAGGATATTATAAATCAGAATCAACTTGCTTACTGTGTACTGAAACATCAAGTGATTCAGATTGCCAGTCAACTGTAGAAGTAATTGAAAGTATTTAGGCTGAAAAATTCATACCACTTCCTTTCACTATCCTAACATTCATATTTATAATATCAGTTATTGTAGCCAAGATCTAGAGACCAGAAACCTTCATACCAGGAGCCATTTGTGCATTTGGTGGTTTTTTTGAGTGGTGTAGTCACGGAGTACTTTTGTATTTAAGTTACTTGGAATGGAATTTATTTAATCTCCAAAATTATATCATTATGGGAGGTTTGGGAATTAATTATCTACTCAATATAGTTAATTTAATATCTGGGAGAATTATCTTCCACAAAGATCCATTATTTTAATAATGGCTACAGAGTAGAGGGGTAAATAAAATAACTTATGCAATCGTCTCCTTCTTAGGACTAATAACTACATTTAAAGTTAATAAAGTATTACTATCAAGATATTTTGGATTTTACTTCTTTAAAGTTCGAATCTCTAATATATCGGAGCTTTTACCCTTCAATATCGTTTCACTTTTGAGCATTCTTTTTAATTCCATTCCATTAATTGTAGCATCCACAATAATTATCAATATCCATGATAGTAAAGATTAATTGTACATTTCGTCAATCGATTGTGTTATTGTTACATTCCTAATTTTTATTGCCTAAATTTGGGATGCTTAGAAAGAGGAAGAATTTTTTCATGATCCTTGTTTCTAATCCTTAAATTAATCATTAGCCTATAGATTAGATCAATCAGAATAATTACCTTAATAAGAAGTATAATAATAATAGTAAGAATAGTAATAGGATGAAAATAATTAATAACCTGACATTGAATCAACCAACAATTAGAAAAAGAATTTTTTGACTAAAAATAAATCTGCAACAATATTTCAATAAAACAATTAAGTTGCACCTTCTGAATTACCATACTTTCCTACATAAAATAACGACCAGTCTTCAAACAGTAATTCAGCTTAGAAGCGTTTTGCTAAATACCTCAAAAAAGAAACTAAAAAGGCTGATAATTCACTCGACCTTTCATCAATCCTCCATGAAGAGAATTCACAGCATCCTTTGAATGAATTTTCTCAAGAGATACTCTAATATGAGGTACTTCAATTCTAAAATCCATAACAACCTGTCGCCAATCGACAAGAATCTAAATAGGAATTAAACTTCTCCTCTGAACTTGATTTAGATGATTTGAAGAAAGTTCAACAATCGGCTACTCCACCAAATTTTACTGAGAACTCATCCAAGTTCAAAAAAAGAAATAAAACTATGGAAATAATTACATAGGATATTGAAACCTAAAAACCAATAACAATAGGAGTATAAACCTAAGTTGAAGATATGAATTTATAATAATAAGATTTAGAGGAAACAGATAGGATAAGAGAAGAAGATAAATAAGAACAATTAAAACAGTAAGAGATATTAAAATAGTAAGAAATTGAATAAGAGAGATTAATATAGGAGAAATTAAAATTAGAAGAATAGGAAAGGCTTAGACGAGAAGAAGAGGACAAACTTCAGACATAGTTAAAAGAGTAAGAAAGATTAAAATTTGAAGAGTAATAAAGATTAAGATTAGAAATATTGAAACAATAAGAGATTGAAGAGGAACGAAGTCGCCTCTAAATTGAATAATAACGAATAATATAAGAAAAAATTGAATAAGAAAGACAAAAAATTAAAGAGGAAGAAGAAATTAGATTACAAAAGTTGAAATAGGAATAATAAGAGAAGGAGGAAGCTTATCAAGAAAGCCTAAGATAACTCCGATTAAATGAAGAAAAAATCAAATTAGAGCACGAAGCTATTAAACAATAAATGATATAATAAGAATAAGAAAGATAGTAGGCTTTGATAGAAAAATAAAAAGCCAAGGAAGAAAGAAAAAGAATAGAAGAAGAAGAAAGAAAAACAAGGGAAGAAATAGAGACACAGAATAAATTAAAAGAAGAATAAATATTGAGAGAAAAAGAAGAATAGCATAGATTATGGCTCGAAGAATAAAAGAGAAAATAAGATGAACAACTAAAAAGGGAAGAAGAACTGAGAAATGAACTGGAAAGGGAAAAAGAAGAAAAGCGGAAATTCTAAATATAATTATAAGAAAAGTTGTAAAGAGAAGAGTAGGAAAGGATCGAAGCAGAATAAAAATTACTAGAATAGAAGAGAAATTTAGAAAGGCTAGAGTAATTAAGATTAGAATAAATTAGGTTAGAGGAGGAAAAAGTAAAAAAAGAATAGCAAGAAACTGAGAGGATTAGATAAGAATAATATAGATTGAAATTATTAGAAGAAGAAAAAATAAGAAATGAGTAAAAATAATAAGAATTACTAGAAAAAGAAAGATAATTTGAAGAAGAATTATAAAAATAACAATAACAATCTGATGAAAAAAATATTTAACTTATTTAGTTTGATTATAATCAGGAAGAGGATGAAATACCTGTAAATGAGGACAATGAATTCAAAAAGGAAAATATATTCCTTTAAATAGAAATTAGTGATGATGATTAATAATTTAAAAGAGAAAAGTAACTTGAAAATGAATCTGTGTAATCTGCTGAAGAAGAAATAATAAATTTCGATGAATATCAAAATAGAGAGGATTAACAACAACAATTTAAAATGAATAATCCAGAAAATATGTTTGTTGAAAAAAAATCATCCCACAGTATTACTTATTAGAATTCTCATCATAATCCCTCTAAAATTAATAAAACTATTTAAGATTAACCTAGTGCGAATCCAAAAACCAGAACATAATATTAATTTTTACCAAAGAAAAATAATCTAAAGGGTTCAAATTCATCATAAATGCAATAATTATAATAATCAAGATAAATTTAAAGACCTCCAATAAAATATCCCAATTCTAATAATACTCCTTAAAATGGTCAGAATAGATTATAAGTTGGCTCTCAAGGATCTTAGTATCCTTCATACAATAATTTTTCCCAAAAACCAGCTTAAAATAAAGAAAAGGATGATCGATATTTGAGATAGAAAGAAGAAATCTACTTACAGCATATTCCCAATTATTATGAAAAGCAAATACAAGAAGAAATGAAAAAGAAAAAATCTTAATAATAAAAGAAAAATCAACTGAGATAAATAAATAAACATTAAGAAGATGACGATGATGCCAATCTTGATTTTTGATAATTAATTATATACACAATCATTTAGGAATTTTAAACTTATATGAATCCCAATACTATTGCAAACTTATCATTTTTGGGTTTTTTGGCAATTGATAAGGGAAGGAATTATATCTCACAAAATTATTAAATACAAAAGGTGATAACAATTTATCCAATATTATGAGTTTTTTTAAGGTTTCTTCAGTGTTTGTAAAAGGCGTAAGAGGATGTATTTATTATCTCAAATCCTTTGTTATTAATTAATGTGACGTTTCAAGCCATTCCTCTTCTATTTAATTAATTTTATTTGATTCAACAATTACAACAGCATTACTATATGAAATTAAAGCTAGAATTATTATTTATATTACTCATTTTCATAATTTCTACAATAAATTTTATTTTTGGTTCAATAAACAGTTTAGGTTTCAAGAGAAGTGGATCAAATTTTCTTTTACCTTCCATTTTGGCATTCCTTTTTTCTTTTAATAGATTACGAAGTGTTAATATCGATGCGTTTTCTAAAATATATTATCTATAATTAATTTCTGGATATCCACATACTACTACTGGAGTAGAATGATTATAACTATATAAAAAGGGAGATTTCAAGACATCGATTATTTCCACTTCCCTGTTTGTTGATATTTCTTCAGCAATTTCACCAATATATGCTGGATTAACTTTAACTCTTGGATCTTTCTTTAAATTATTGTCCATAATCCAATCAATTTTATTTTTATGCAAATGAATATCACTGAATTAAGATGGTTGTGGATTAATTAAAAATGTAGCATCTGTTTTGTTCTCAATAAATGATCTCCAAGCTCACGCTAATTTTAATAATAAATACTTAATTAGTAATTTCCTTCAGTTTTAATAAAGAATGGATCATCAACAGGCAAATCGGTCAAAATTACTTCTGGTTTTAAATTGAATAATGCATCTTTATTTGTATGAATATATACCATAAACATATTATGCATGAAGTCCATTATGCCGACTAACTCCCAACAAAATTAAGTGTCCCTTCTCCTTTATTGGTGATTTTAGGTTTCTGATTTCTAAATATTTAGGGATATTAAAAGGTTCATTTTCTGGGTCACTTACTTTTTTATCTTACTATTATTTTTCTTTCGATTCATCAATTATGACTTCTTCCTTTTTCTTTTTATCATTATTCTTATATAATTTTTTGATATCCTATGGATCAACATCCATTTCAATTAATTGCCTTTCTAAATTCTTTTTCTTTTCTTCCTTTATTTCTTCCAGTATTTGCCCTTTTATTTAATCAAATTTTGATTATTCACTGTCCATGGCGTGCTAAAGTTTCTTTAATTCCTCTTCACTAAAAAATATTGTGCAATTTACTTTTTAGCCTTATTGATCTTTTCCATGAAAATTGCAGCATTCTTTATTCTTTTATGCTCACTCTACATTAATTTGACATATGCTTTAGTCCTCTATATCGAACTGAAAAAGTAAGAGATTCTAAGCATTATTATTTTTATTTTATTATAATTATTGCTCAATCACTTTCGATTGTGAACATTCTGAATGTTCCAGTTGCCACACTTCCCAAGAATTAATAGAATTCTTCCTATAAAAATGTGCTATCATATTATTACTTCAGTTTTGAATGACTCCTCCTATTGTAGATGTCTTCTATAGTTTCTAATTGGTCTGAGAACATTTCTCTCAAGCTTTCTGCTGAATGGTGGAACAAATAAGTATCCAAGAGTGACTGCTCCAACTGTACCCAAAGCTATCTTTGCCAAAACCATTTTTATTTTTATTTAAATATATTAATAATCATTTTTCCTCTATTTTAGCCATTATACGTAAAACAGATTCTATAAGCTTTTGAAATTCATTTTATGAAACCTTACCATCAGAATTGTCATCTAAGTCTCTTAAAATCTCTTCCATTTCCTCTGAAGATGGTCTGTCAATTTTTAGAGTGTCAGCACAATTATTCAAGATTAGAGTTAATTCTCTAAATTACATTAGCAATACTTTCTTTCCAAGAACCCACTCCCATCTTCATCCAATGCATTAAATGCCACTTTTGTTATCTTTTACACTTTTTATGAATCATTAAGAATGTCCCTAAAACTCATTATAATTAATTTAATTTATGGTGAAAGCCTATTTCGGGTATAAGTTTGAGACCACTGTAGGTGCTGTTACAAACAATGGAGGCCTTATAATCGATGATTTAGCATATTCAATATGCGATTAATACGTTCTAATCATAAATACCAAAACTCAAACAAGAACAGAGATTGTTGACAAAAATATTAAAATATCACGAATAGCTATCCTTGATTCGACTCTTGCTATTGGATATCAAGATGGTGAAATCATCATATATAACCTAATTGATCAAGAAATTTAATGCAGATTTTATAATCACTAGAGTGAAATCACATAATTACTCTTCTTAAGTGAAACTGTACTCATTAGTGGAAGTTGTGATACATCTATTATAGTTTGGGACTTAGCAGATTAATCACTCTAATATCGATTAACTGGACACTCAAATGCTATTACAGGATTAGAGATTATTACACTTGAAGATTAGCAATTAGCAATAACTCAATAATTTATAGTTTCTGGTAGCAAGGATGGTCTTGTTAAGATTTGGGATCTCAATATTGAGAGCTCAGTTGTCACTTTATCAAGTATGCATAGTGAAGTCACCTGTTTATCTATTTATGATTCAAATATCCTTATTTGCACAAACTCAGATGAAGTGATCATCAAAAAATGCCAACTATAAGGTGGAAAAATAACAACCGAAGATGACGGAATTCTGAAACGCCAATCATTCATCAGACCTTTACAATGTGCATTCATTTAATAAAAATTCTTCATTTTAAGTAAATATCTAAAAATATCCTAGATAATGAAAAAAAAATTGAATTTTATAAATTAAAAACAGGCAAAAAGACACCAATTAATACACAATTAACTTATAGCACCATCATTACTTACAATAATAAAATTAATTCCTTTACAACATAAGAATATAATAATAAATTGAATATCATCCTATTTACCCCAGACAATCAAATTGTTTATAAACATATTGTTAATGATACAGTTTCAGATGGCCAAGTGATACAGTAAGTCTCTGGATAGATAAAGTCCCTTTAACTCACTTAAAATGATACTAAATTAGTTGTTCTTGCTTTAAATAAATGTTATGTTTTTGACAATGAAACTAACTAACAAATATCTCATTTATCAAATGGAAATGCCGCTAATTACACATCCCTATGTATATTGCCAAAAAATAAATATTATCTTCTTGGTGACGAAAAAGGAATAGTTTATTTAATAGACATGAATTAAAATGAAGTCATATTTGAACAAAAATTCATAATTCCAATGTCAACAGCATATCATATCATGATAATTGCAAAGCATTCAATGGTTTAGTGATTATGACTACAGAAGTTGATAAAAAAGTCAATTTTGTTGAATTATTCTATAATAAATAGAACTCAAGTTTAGAGTTTTAAGTTGTGAATACTATTCACTTGAAAGAAGGTATAAGAAAAGCACAATTTTCTCATGATGGGCAATATTATGCCTTTGCTCAATTAAATAACATTATTTCAATTTATTATTGTGATTCCCATAAATAATTCTTGGAATTATATGGACACTCATTACCTGTGTTAGCCTTTGATTTTACTACAGATGACACTCTATTAATATCAGGAGGAGCAGATAAAAGTATCAAACTATGGGCAACAGATTTTGGTAATTGCAAAAAAACATTAAAATCACACACTGCTGAAGTGGTTCAAATTTAAACCGTCACTGATACACATTACTTCTTTAGTGGATGTAAGGGAAATATTATTAAATATTGGGATGGAGATACCTATCAATTAATTCTTTAATTTAATGATGCACTATCGAGTGTTTCAGCTCTAGTTGTTGGTTGTATTGGTGATTTGTTCTATACAGGATCAAAAACAGGAGTTATTAGAAAATATACTTAAACTAAAGAATAAGTATTTGTGTCAGAAGAAGAAGAAAAAAGACTTCAAGATTAATTGATGTCTGAATTACAAAACAAAAATAAATAGCTAACAACATTTGACCATGGAACAGATCAAGTAGCAAAGGATCTAACTTTAGTATAAATTGGATAATAGAGACTGTATGAAACAGAATAACTTATGGATATTTTGGAAAAAATAAAATAATATAGAGAAGAATAAGATTTAGGAGAAACTCCAAATGAAGATTAATTCAATAATAAGAATGTTACAGAATATTTGTTCGATTACTTATAAGCATCAGATTTAAACTCACTTATGAGATTTTTGCATCATCAACATTTAACTACTTTAATGAATGAAATGAATTAAGATATTGCCCTAAAACTCTATCCACTAACAGTAAATAGATTAATAAGTTATATATATAATAAAGTTGATGGATTTGGTTTGAATTCCCATGAAATGATGATGAAAATCATCAATATTAGGACATAACTATAATTAAGTTTCAAGAAAGCAAAGAAAACTGTAGGATATAATTTAGATATTCTAAACCTCATGTTGTAAGATATTAGTAAAAACCAAGATGAATTTATTTTTGAATGAATATTATGTTAATATATGTATTTAATTTTATTAGCTATTCTTGTCAAATGCATGTTAATTCAACTTTAGTAAAGACAATTATATTCTTAGTTACAGCACTGATTTCGATGTGCATAGGAATTGGATGAGACTCACCACTGAATAACCAATATCATAATGGTATTATGATGATCAATCTATATGGACATTGGATTATCCTCCTTTGTTTGCTTATTTAGAGTTTATTTTTGGAAAAATAGCATTATTCTTAAACATTGATCTCTATAATATCTCAGATGCTTTAGTTTATTTTCAGAGAATATCTGTCATAATTACAGAATTACTCTATTTTTATGCAGTTAGAAAATAAGAAAAAACATTCACTAAATAACTTATTGACCTCATTCCATTTGGGTGTTTATTAATTGATAGTAATTCATATTTAAATTTAGATATTCACTTTTAATATAATGGATTCCTCTATGGATTATTGCTCTTAGTTTGTTATAAATTGAAAAGATAAGAATATACTTAAGCATCTTTATTATACGTTGTCTTACTTAGTTTTAAACACATTTATATTTATGTTTTGCCTGCTTTTGGTGTAGTTTTACTTAAGAATTGCAAGATCAAATAAATTATCATCATGGGTGTACAATGTGTTGGGTTAGGTTTGATAATATTTGCACCTTTCTATTCTGATATTCTCTAATTGATTAAAAGAATGTTTCCACTCCAACGTGGCCTAGTACACGCTTATTGGGCGTAAAACTTTTGGAGCATTTATTGTGCCATAGACAAAACCTTGGGAATAATATTCAAGATTAATAGGGCTTCAACTGCTACTGGGGTTGTTTAAGAAACAGTATTCAATGTGATGCCTTAAATAGGGTCTTTAACAACTCTACTCATTATTGGGTCTTTATGTCTTGTAATTATTTATCTTATCCTAGCTACTATTTAGAAAAAAATACAGAAACATTTATGAAATATTTACTATATCTTCTTTAATATTTTTCAATTTTGGATACCATGTCCATGAAAAAGCCATTATGATTCCACTAATCTTATAATTAGTTGAAATGAAAAATGTTAATTTAACATTTTTAGCATCATTTGTTAATGGAGTTTCTCTCTTACCTTTAATACCAACAGCATTTGGTAATATATAATCAATAATTTAGAATTACCAATACTAATCTTATTATTGTTAATTTATCATATAGTATTTTATGTGGAATATCAAATTAAATTAAAGAGTTTAGAAATAATATACATCCTCCTTGGAGCTTTTCTCATAATTTATAATAATTGCATCCATTACTTGATATTTGGGAGCAAACTTGAGTTCGTACCACTGATTTTATACTCACTTTATGGAAGTTTCTTTAATCAATATTGGCTCTATGTGAAATTAAGTTATGAGGAATATGAAAAATTATGTTGATTATAAATAATTATGAAATCACGCTACATCTAAATTGATAAGTACATGATAGATACCCAAAAACAACTAGGAAAAGGAAATTGCGGAACAGTCTATTTGGGGTTTTATTCAAAAGGCAATGGAGATGAGAAAACTTTTTTAGCAATCAAAGAGATTCCTGTCAAAGCATCCCCTGAAGTCACCGTTTCCCTTCTTTAAGAAATCAATGTATTAAGGAAGATTAATCATCCCAATATTGTTGGATTCATTGATGCCAAAAAAAATGAAGAGTACATGTATTTGGTGACCGAATATTGCGATTAAGGGGCATTAGATGATTATATCTTAAATCACAATCTATCAGAGGAAGATGTTGTCATGTTTTTTAGATAAATTGCAGAAGCATTCAAATACTTAGTTCAAAAGAAAATCATCCATCGAGATATTAAACCATAAAATTTACTTCTTCACAATGGGTAGATTAAAGTTGCCGATTTCGGATTGGCTAAAGTTATGGATTCCTCTAATTAAAGCAGCAAATTCCAAACTTTCAGTGGAACTCCTGTTTTCATGTCCCCTTAAATCATCAAATAAGAATCATATAATAGCTTAAGTGATATGTGGTCACTTGGTGTGACATTCTATTTTATGCTGTTCAGAGAATATCCTTGGGAGGAAGTTAACCCTCTCAAACTTTTGAAAAAAATATCCCATAAGGGTGAGATTTGCTTATAATTTTAGTCGATAATTTGATACCAGAGGGATGTACATTATCAGAACAAACAAAAGATTTACTTAAAAGAATGTTAGTAATTGATGAAGGAGCTAGAATAACATGGCAAGAGTTCTTCAATCATAAAGTCATAAGAATAGAAGTTGACATCCCTCACACAATGTCCACATAAGATACCATTGAAGATTTAACATTAAATAATTTTGTAATTCAAAGTGGCAGTCTCAGTTTATCAGACAAAGAACAAGACGATTTACAAGAGTATGGACGAAGATAAACCTTGTATAACATCCTTCTTATATAGAAATTATTTGGCTCATTAAAATATATTGAATCGAGCTCGCAAAGCCAAGGATCACTTAGAATTTGAAAAATCTATTGGTTATTACTTTCTCCAAGTTGCTAAGGAACTTGAAAGTCAAAAGAAGATAGATTCTAATAAATTCATTCCCGAAGACCTTTATGTGAAATGCATGTTTCTTCTCTACAAAAGAATTTATTGTGTTTTTTCATCCATAAATTAAATGCTTTTATTTGATTGCAATGAAGCCGGCCTTATTGAAATTGACCCTCAAGATTGGCTTGAATTGATGACTTCTGAATATCATTAAAATGATCTTTACAAAATAAGGTAGAGCACTTAAAGAGATTTCGATATAGCTAGAAAGGAGTTTAATAAATGGAAAGAACAATTATACGATGCTCAATTTTAATTAGAATCATTTCAACTTACAGAAAGAGGAGATGCCTACAAAGATAGCAGTATCGAAGAAAACGAATTTCTAATCATGGCTATCAATGATAATTTTAAATAATTATTTCTTATTCTAGCCCAATAATTAGAACCAATTTATTTGCAAATCCTAGAAACTCAAAAACCCATTAATAAACATTAAATTTATAATGAGAAGAAAATTGATACAATTTTTGTTTATGATCTAATAATATTTTTATGCTTTAGGAATATCGTAAAAAAACCTTAATCAGACTGTTGCATTTAAATAAATTTTCAAAAATACTATGAAGATAGAAAACGGATTGAAGAAATCGAAATATTACATAGAATATAAAAACAATATTAAGTTTGGAAATCTTGATTATATATATTCAATCACAAATAAACTTTTTTTCAGCTTCTCTATCAGTCATTAATTACCTCATTGTAGAATGTAATTATATTTCTATTTTTGGACTTATAATACTGGATGTTCCACTCATAAATACAGTTTTCGCCTTCGAATGTTATTATTTTATTTAAGATTTCAAATATTGCCTTAATTTCCGAAATCTGATTTAGATTCTTTCCTATTGATCTCTTTTCAAGTTTAAAATAGGTTTTAATATTTGGTAAGTTAAGAGAAAAGGAAATCTTCTCATAATAAATAATCTGATAACATCAAATTTCATATTCAGATTTGTAAAATATGCTCTTAATATTCTTCTTAACAAAACTTCAAATAATTTTAGAATGAATATAAAAATCACAATTTGAATTAAATTATCGATATAGGAATATTAATCCTCTGTTTAAATTACGTAAAGCAAAAGACTCATTATTATTACAATGGATGATAGAAATGATGATTGCACATCTATTTTATTTAGAGATGATAAAAGATATGGTTAGTGTTTTTAGCATAATTATTCATAAAAAACAATAATTAAGAATATAATAATTCCTTTAAATAGTATTAACTGCTCAAAATAATTAACAATCAGAGTTATAAGTAACTTTTAAAACATTCTGAATATTTCCCAATAATAGGAGGACTTTTAGTATTCATTATAAAGAAATGAGTATTTTTACCGAATTGCTTTATGATCTAATTTATCCCTTACCAATCTTAAGGTAGAGTATAAAAACAAAGGAATTACAATTCCGATAAACAAAAGTATTGGAAATATAAACCTTTAAGACCATTATTAATGAATCTCTGTATCAAAGAAATTTGCTACATTTGCTTATATCCAATTAATCCCTGAAATCGATCGTTTTGTAATAAGTGAGATACCCCTATAATAGGATTTAATAATTACCATTTTACAATGTACTAATAATTTAAGCAATATAAATAGATTATTGATGAAAATATGTAAGTTTTGGTAAAATTTAGTTTAAATTTCAATAATAATACCATATAGACTGAACAACACAAGGCAAACTAAAATATAGGTAAATTAAAATCATTATAAAGTGCGAGTATTCATATGAAGTATTAGTTAAATAGGGTATCCAACAGTCGAGTTAATAGGTTACGATGTATGAAGAATCACCTAAAAATAATAAAACATTAGATAATCTATCAAAAACTGTTATTTAAAAGGTATATATCACTGATATTATTTAGAAAGTATTATTAGCGATTTTAATAAAAATACTCGTTTAATCGATAAGCTACTTACTAAGTGCTCCATAGTTTTTATAAATACACTTTAATTTAAATAATTGTTTATTCGAATATTCTAAACTTCTTACAGTTAATATTACTAGTAAAACACTCCACAAAGCCTCAAAAAATGCAATAATCAATTCAGAATACTGATTTCCACATTTTGAACACATTAATTATCGAGCATTTAAATACGATCCATCACCCCTTGTATTATACAAATCACATTGCTCACAAAGTGCTCCTATGGAGCCGGTAGCACATGTTGCATCTGAGACATTCCACCCTCCTAAACATCTTGATGAGTATTTTATGCATTCTTCAATTTTATCCGATCTGTAGGCTGGCCTCCAATAACCTGGTTACATTTATATCATAGCACCTGTTGTACTTTTAATCACTTTTATATCTATTCTTCGACATTATGTACTCTGTTTCTCAACAGAATAATACCCACTATTTGCATCACATTATATGCATTAATCATTAGAAAAATATTCTCCAATTTAACATTTATATGTCTTTACATAAAATCGAAGAAAATAATTATTCTCTAATATTGAATCACAAGAAACTTCAATTTATAAATAATTTTAATCATCTAAGTATGGATTATATTTTATAGCAAGATTCCCTAAATTGTATAGATTAGATTGCTCATCATATTCAATGTAATTACTGCTTAATGCACTTGAATCACTACTAGTATTTTGTTATGAAATTCTTGTGCTGTCTAATTAACAATCAGTGTTATTTAAATCAAATTACTATTCATTTAAAAAGTTATAAGCCTTTATCACTAAACTGATATTATCATTAATAAAGGTTAGTGATGTAGTATTAAATCTCTAATATTGTTTCAAACTGCTTCCACTAGGTAAATAAATAAATTAAGATATAGAATTATTGCTATTTAGATAAGTAATTTCATCTATTAACTTTGCCCCTATTTTTCTCTAATTTTAGAATAATTTTTTCCCATTCATGATTAAGGACAATTTTTATGGTTATGTTGCTATATTAGGACCGTATTAAGTAACTTTGTTATCTAAAAAAAAAACAACGATAATTTTCTGTATTTTAAATATTCTAATCATAAATGGCACCACCACGCTAAGCTTAATTTAAATGAAATAAATATTTCTCATTTGCAATTAATATTATTGATTCTCATAATAAACTGCACCACCAGAAGCACTGGCGTAATTTTTCATGAATAATGAGTCAATGAAGAAAAGTTTAATATTCTTTGCATAAATAGCACCACCATTATTAGCAGTGTTATTTAAGAACTTGGACTACATTATTTTATGAGTTTATCCATCACCTGATAAGTATATACAGGACTGTGTTCCACAATTATTATTCATTACATGAAAATTTAAAAATCTAGCAGCTGTACTTAATGATGAAAAATTTATGCTTAATAATCCTGTGTTGCAAATTTCACAATTAGTTTTTACTATCGACAAATCTGAAAACGTAGCCGATGTCTGGAAATCATAAAAATTTATTAATATTAAAGTTATCTTGGAAGAGGCAAGTTTTTCCTAATAGGACATGTATTCTTCATAATTCGAATTCTTAACACCTTCTATATATAATCCATTGATAATTAATTTCGATTAGTAATCTAATATTAGTAAATTATTACTTTATATGTTGTTGATATAGATTAACTAGTTAGTAGCTTAAGTTAAATTTAAGATTCGAATATTTTGAATTTGTAGTAAACCTATAAATTATAAGTAAAATAGTGGCTGGATCGTGAACCCTGTAATGAATACATTTTTTAATTAAATTTAACTAAATAATTTATACTAATACCATCCAGAAAATGAAAACATTGATGCCGTCTCATTTATTTACAAACTCGATAACGAATATTAATACTTTGTTAAGTAATCCCTTTGATTAACAAAATCATTTTAAACAAATATACCATCCATGGTAATCAAAGATGATGTTGAAATTTCAATATTCTAAAAATAAATCACAGAAAAATGTAAAGCAAAAACATTTAGAAAGTTCAAATTCTAAAAAGATAATAAACTATAATGAAATGAGGGCTTGCAATAAAATACACCTCCCTCATACCCACTAGTTGAGTTTGTAAAATTAGTATTCTTAATAATTAGATTAAGATAGGAATTTTCCGAATCCAAAAATATGCTGCCCCCTCTTCCCTCTTATTTATCATTTTGGCTAGTAGAAGTATTAATAAAGCTACAATTTAATATATTTACAATTCCATTCTTTTAAGTAGTGATGCTAAATACACCACCTTCAAGACCTATTAAATTATGAAAAAGTGAATCAGTTACATTAAACTCTTCGACCTATAAATAACCCAATCCTCCTAAAGAATAGACTGACAATTAGTCCAAATTTACTATTGAGACATTCATCAATAACTTGCTACCATATTATTCTTGATATTCATTTATAATATTGATATTGTTAGCATATAAATTGTTGACATTGAGGAAGTTAACCAAAATAAGAAAATTAGAATTACTACTATTTGTTACAAGTGTTTTGTTTATGTAAATTTATTCCAAAAGGAGACTTCCTTATTCAGAATTAATAACTACTAAAGCTGCTGATGAAATTTTAGGATCTGAGAGATATTCATTTAACCATACTCCAGTAAAACTACAATTGTAAAAAACTATATTTTAAGTTATTTAACTTGTTATAGAGATTATTGTAGTAACATCTTAAGAAGTTGTTTTTATCATTTAAATGTTTTCAACACTTAAATTTGATATTTCTATGGAACTATTTAAGTTGGTTTATTTATGATCATTTATTTGAATAAAAGCTTTATCTACTGCAAATTAATTTGTTATTGTGACATTACTCATTTTAAAGATTAATGTTGAAATTGAAAATACTATATTGAGGGTATAATTATTTACGGACTCAAAATCAATAACTTATTGATTTGTACCTGATTTTATTTACACATCATTGATATTAACTTTCGTAAAATTATATAAGGAAAAGTCTCTTTAACCAGGTTAGCGATTAAGTTCTAAACTATTTAAGGATATTGAATATCCCTCAAAATAAAAAGAAATAATCAAAACTAACACCAGCATCTTCTATCAATAAATTTAAAGAACTATATTTTAAATTCTCTAAATTAATGAATATTTATTCATTGCCAGACTAATATATCTGAATTAGAATTGTCTACATATACTTATTATCTGTGATTAGAATATTGGAGAATTAATATTCCTCAATCAAAGATAAGAATAAATTTTTTTGCTTTGTTATAAGTACTGAACTTATCAATGTACAGTTAGTAATTGTAAAGCAGGCAATCGTAGTTGATGAGCTCACTGTCAATATCTTACTACTTTAAAAGATACTATTTCTTGCAATGAAATTGTTAATTAAAATCAAATCACTTTTTGGGGCAACTAACACATTTGATTCGATAAAATTGCAGTTATCGATTAGAACATCACTGAATGAAAATATTCCATTAAACAAAA
>JMSD01000049.1:59525-100686 GCA_000715435.1 Paramecium caudatum
TATATAGTTATTGTTTTGAGTGACCCATCGATAACCAAATAAGTTAAAAATACATATGATGAATCACTACTTGTTATTTCTGCTGCTTGCATACTAAATATATGAAATTTATTGACACCAATAATTGACTAATTGAAATATTAAAAAGAGGCTGGAACATATTTTGATTCAATTGTGATGTAAAATGAACTGTTCCAATCAGATAATTGATACTGATCGTAGTATGTGTCTTAAGTTGGGTTTAATGTACCTACAAGTGCTAAGACAGTTTGGCTAAAAAATAATAATGATAATGCAATTTACATAAAAAATAATTAAATTATCAATATCTTTATATATGATTGTTCTCAGGTCTTATGATAATTAAATAAGTAAAAAATAAATCAAACATAAGTAGCTGGTGCACTGTTATGTTTATTCACTATTCTAGTGTCAATTACTTCATCCTCAGGTTTTGCCTCATTAATACTGTTTTGTATTTTTGTCACATTTTTGTAACATTCTATGGCTTCCTTCTCTCTACCAACGAATTAGAGTATTTCACCTTTCTAATAAAAACTTAAGGCCAGATATTTCATGTCTTCCACACTATATATTTCATTGACGATTTAGAGTAAAATTTATTTTTATTTTTGGGCTGTACAAAATTCATTTATTATTCCAATCAATCGACTTTCTATTTAATGATTATAGCAGTCCATTAATACAGATTTTATTTTGATTTTTTGTTGTTATGTAAGAGGAGAATTATTTTAGATCATTTCTAACTCTGGGAAATTTTCAATCATTTAAGTTAATTTTCTTTCTAAATTTGGTTTTTCTATTTGATTTATTGATGAATTTTTTTGCACTTTCTGCAAGAGCTATTAGACTTTATTTTATTCTTTCAAAATAGTGTATGACCAGTATTTGGTAACAACACAATCAACTATATGTTCCTTATGAATGTATAGGCTATCCTAATCTGAAATAAATCTGCTGAAACAACAACTTTTATACAGGCAGATTGCTAAGATATTTGCTTAATTCTGATTTATGTTCATTTATTTATATGTATAATTTTGGGGGAAATCATATTTGTTAGAAATTAATTCTCCTACAGGGTTCATTACCAAAATATGTACTTTGACCTTTGAATTGTCTTTTGTGGATATAGAATTAGTATTTTGTTGTTATGTACAAGTAGAATTAATTTTCATCGACCATTTATATATATCATAAACTCAAAAATATCTAAATCACACCTAAGACAGCTCCTGCAACACCTGAGAACAATACAAAGCCATTCAAGATTTCCAAATACAATTTTTGCTTTCCAAAAACTATCCTAAACAAATAATATGGCATCACAAATCCAAGAAATACGCCTGGAATACATCCAATAAGTGAGACTATCGTACTAAAATTGATCAGATAGAATCCTCCAAACTGATGATTATGATATTAATTACCACACATCCACTTATATATGACAACCTTATGGCCAACTTAATCCATATATTTAAATTTGGTCTAGCTTCCTATTTTAAAAAATCATTTGGTAGTTCTTCCATCATTCTGATGCAGACTACGTTTTATAATACAACAGTTTGCACCATAGAGAGTGCATACATTATTTATAGAGCATAAAAGGCATTTTCTATGCCTATCCCAATAGTAGCCACAACATCTACCAAATTTTCTGTTATTAATTCTTTTGAGGAGTCTCCAAATGCCAGATATCCACACACACCAAATAAAGTGTATATCACACATACAATTAACATAGAAGATGCTAGATTTTTACGAAATCTTTCAGGATGTTTCATCTCTTCTCTAATTTCTGTGAGAATACCATTAATATCGTAAGAATATAGAGTCACACCAAAAAAGAAGGGAATTTCCTTAAAATTAATTCCATAATACACTGCAGGTGCATTATTATTCTACCCTGAATTTTTAATCTAATAGAGACACACACAGGTAAAAAAATACATAACAATAAACACTAAATAAGATCCCATATTCGTAAGAGACTTCAATGTTTCCATTCTCGTAATGAATGCAAATGACATAATCAAACCAACAGTAACCAGTGCTAAATATATAGTATTGTTTGGATTATCAGGAAAACCAGGAATGATTTAATCAAAAGTCTACTTAAAAAACATAAGCAGACTGACAGCCTACCCAAAGAATAACAAAATTGTCATTATTTTTGTTGTTATAACTAGAATTTTACTCTTTGGATCAATTACAAGCATTACACCAATCATGTTCATTTTTTCAAACTTTATGTACTTTTTTGTTAAAGGATTGTTAGCATTATTTCGTCTGAATTCTTCCTCTTCAATTTTAACTTACTTATCCTCATCTTCTATATCATCTTCAACATCCTCTCCAATAATTTCCTCAAATTCTATATCATTTTGAACTATCTCCTATACTTGCTTCTCCTCTTACGGTTATACCATTGATTACGCTACTAACTCAATTTCAGATATTTGTGTATTGTTTTGTATTTATTGTTTCTAAATTTCAACATCTTGCTTTTTTTTTATTTCTGCTTTTTCTTCAATAACTCTAATCAACAAAGTCCATGAATAATATTAGAGAATCCCACAAAAAACAAGAACTAAAACACCGCCTGCAATATAAACTTTCTTAAATCCTTCAGGGAATGCCAAAACCACAGTACCAACAGATACCTTGAGAAGTTTGCATAAAGTTGACATCTGAGAAGCTTGCCGTTTATAGAACTATTTCCGTTGTTTATTCATCTTATTATAGATATCCACTATATTTATGGGCAATGGAGGTAACTTATATTTGATTTCCATTATAATAATTAATAAGAATTCAACAGTTAAAATATTTTCTTTTATTATTTTAGTGTGTTCTAATCATTTTACATATATTTCAATAATAATATGAACAAAAGAATCGTCTATTAGGGTTAGAAAGCTACAGTCAAATATGAGGGTCCTATTATGCATGAGGACAAAGGATAGGAAATCTGGGTTGGAGTCGAATGGGATGAACCAGAAAGAGGAAGACATAATGGGACTGTTTAGGGATACACATACTTCTAAACCTCCAATGGCGACAATGCAGGAAGTTTATTAAAGAAAGAAAAGGTGAGTTTTGGAAATAAAATGTTGGAGGCATTATTTTTGAAATATTTTAAAGAAATTCCACCTGAACTCCTATAGGAAGTTGAAACATAGCCACTCTTAGCTAATAACAACGAAATTTAGAACGACTAATCAGTCACACCTGTGCCATAGGATAAAGTAATCACTCTTATCAATTTGAAATAAGTGAAAATCGAATTCGATAAAACAGCTTTCTTTGAAACAATCAAAAAGAGAAAGAAGCTTGTTGAATTTTATGGGTTTGATGAAATTTACAAAAAAATGAATAATCTTGAAACTTTACAAGAATTATCCTTGGAATGTTAATCAATATCAACATTTGGCCCTTATGGATATATTGGAAGCATTTTCAAAAACCTCAAGATTTTAGGTTTAGAAAAGAATTTATTGAATTCATGGCATCAAGTATTTGTCTTAGTTCACTAACTTCCAACACTTAAAGAATTATGCATATCAGATAATTATTTATAAAAATTGGAAAAGTTTGGCTAATAGCAATTCGAGTAATAAATCGTAACTTGGTCTCAGGATTATAAAATTTTTGACTATGAATAAAATAAACACTTGGACATTCCTGTTGATGGTTGTGGATCTCATTTAGAGATTTTAGTTCTGATTGGTATGAAACTGTCGTGGAGAGATATCTCGCACATTTTACCAGCCTTCCCCAATATTTAATAACTTTTAGTTTGTAGAAACTAACTTGAAGATTATGAAAATTTCGTTTTTCGTGATACAGATTTATAACAATTGAAAATCTTGAATTTAGAATAAACCTCTTTAGAGAATTTTGCATTAGTGGAAAAAGCATTTGGAGATTTACCCAATCTTGAACGTTTAATAGTTAATAAAAACTATCTTAAAGAATTTCCAAAGATCACTAAGTTCAAATCACTCAAACATTTTGCTGCTGATCATAATTTATTGTTGGTCCCAACATTTTTGAGCAAAATAGCAGGCATGCAACTAAACTCTCTTTCCATAAAACATAATCCCTTAGTTGATAAATATGGAAAACTTTATGTAAGATAGAGAGCTATTGCAGAAATATCAACATTGCAAATTATGAACGGTAGTGATATCACTAAATTTGAAAGAAAAGATTCAGAGATATTTTATTTGAAATCTGCATTTGAAGAGTATTTCCTACTCAAGAATGTCAAACATTATTACTATGATTATGATGATTTCGTCAAATATGCAACAGAAAATCATCCTAAAGTTCTTGAATTGATTAAAAAATTCGGAAACCCTTATGAAATCGATCCTACTGTCAAAGGAGCTTATGTTCAATAAAAAATTCAGGCCTAATAACCATAATATTGCACAATAAAAATAATTGATAATGTCGGAAAATTGAAGGGAAAACCAACACCCAAAAAATTAATGGGAAGCACTGGATTGTAGCCTGTTAAAATGATGATTTCAAAATTAGTCAACATTCCAATCAAATAAATTGCATTATCAATTTAAGTATGAAATTAATACTATTTAGGTTACTGATGATGCAGAAATAGTTAATTTAGATGGTAAAGACATGACTCTCAATGACTTTGGAGTGCAAGACAACAGTTTAATATATGTTAATGTTATTCCTGAATGATAATTTTATTTTATAAAATATTTTATTGATGAGAGCTTTAAAACCATGGAAAATGCCAACAAAAGGAGAAATGGTTCAAGAATAACATATTATCATGAAAAGGCTTATTGATATTGAAAATAAATAGTTTGCTAATTTGAAATAACAACTAAAAGAGTTTCATTAGCATCAAGAAATTGTAGAAAATAGAAAAAAATGGTTTTTGTAATCTTATAAATTAACAGAAAGGAGTAAATCAGAAGCAAAAAAAAAGAAATTATTTCTCTATGAAAAGGTAATTACAAAAAGCAAATCAAGTAAATTAAAACCTTTATGAATATTATTAATTTTATGAATTTCAAAAAGTTAGTCATTCTTGTTGTGAAGCATCAAGACAATTTTATTTATAAGTCAGAAGCCTTAGATTTCTTTTCCATAAATTATACCCCAGAATTTGATACAAATGATTACTTTGCAGCTGCAAGATTATTGTTTGAATTAAGTAACAAAATACAAATAACCACAATTGATCAATACTCAGAAATCTTATATAATGAGGAATTTAGATAACTTTTAGGAGTCATGAATCGTGGAACAGTCTTGAAGTCCAGTTTAGAATAAAAAGTCTTATTGATCGATTATGATGCAAATTTCGGATTTAAATCCACAATAAAACCTCAAATAATAGAGGAAATTCAAATAAAAGTAAAAAAGAGATACGCTTTATTAATAACAGAGCCAACTTATTTTCATAATTGGGTTAATATAATGGAGGCTATGCATCTAGGATTATATAAATAAGAAAATGAAAATTGGGAAGTATACTTAGTAATTTAATATTTAATTATTAGAGTTTTTAACAACAGTTTCCAAATTTAACTAACCTTGATGGAATCGTTATTACCGGATCAAGCAGTGCTGCATATGACACTACATAAGAATGGATAGAACCACTTTACAAATTTATACAAGAAGCAGACGAAAAAAAAATTAAACTATTAGGAATATGCTTTGGCCACTAAATAATAGCTCATAGCTTAGGAGGAAAAGCTGAAAAAATGACTCACGTTCCACATATGCAAGTTGGAAGAAGACAGTTATTATCATCACTGAATTGGAATGGTTAAGTTGTTGAAAATGTAAATGTCTATATAGTGCATGGGGATAGAGTTTCAGTTTTACCAAGAGACGTTGAAGTATTTCTGAAAGCATCTCATTGTGAAAATTATGGCTTCAAAAATGATCACATTCTCTGTGTGTAGTTTCATCCAGAATTCAATGCCATAATCCTCCTTTATATTGTAAAACGTCAACAGAATCAAGAATTAAAAGAAATTTTATTGAAAAATTGTTACGAGAGTTTTCAACAAGGGTGTGATAATTAATACGCAATATGGGATACCATGAATAAATTTTTAAAAGAATGAGAAATGAAAATTTATTTATAAATTTATTCTGCTATTGTAAATTTAGATCTGGGAATGTATAAGATAATAAATCATTGTGGTTTCTGTTGTTTGTGAAAAACGCCACTAGTTATTTATTTAAATATTTTTAAGCGGTGCCTTATGATATTAATTATTTATACTTCTTTTTAATTGAGCCCACCTCAATGTTCTCAACTTAAGTCCAATACTTAAGCGGAGGTAGTTGGTATTTGATCAAAGAATGTGCAAATTAACATCGATGACCATATTTGCACTGCAACTCTTAAAAGTTCATGCATTCTTTAGTTCTGTAATTTTTTGGAACATCCTTGCATTACAATTGCTATTCGCCATGTGCAAAATAACACTAAGATCATACAAAACTATACTCTATTTCCGTATGGGCATTGCTTGCCTTCACACCAAAATTTACAAAATTCTGTCTTCAATTTTACGTTCAAAGTTCCATAATCATCTTAAGTGGATGTTGAAGACAGATAGTCTTCACTATCTATATACATTCGATTTGTTTAGTTTTATTTATAAATATTGTGAGAAACCGGCCTCATTAACTCAAATGATTCAAAAATATGTCATATGACTTATTAATTCCTCAACTATATATTAATTATAATTTTAAAATTTTATCATCATATTAAGTTCAAATACTCTTGTGATTATGTCCATTTGGCCATTATTTATAACTAAAATAAATATATTTAAATACTCTTCTAACTCTAGTCAAAATATTTTTTGCATTTTCATTTTAATCTAAAACACTCTTTAAATCTGATACTGCAGTACTCCATGGATAAGCCCCTCTACTAAGGAGTAACTATGTAACATCCAGGTGATTCTCTTCAATCGATAAAATCAGAGGGGTTCTATATAATATGTCCACCCCGTCTATATCAGACTGATAGTTCAGCAATAATTCTGCAATATTATAATATCCCTTTTTGCATGCCCAATGAAGTGCTGTCATGTTATAAAAATCATAATCAAACACTAAGTAGGGGCTAATTTAGAGCAAGTTCTCAATTTCTTCAATTTTATTTTTTTTAGCAGCTAATATAAATTCTTTAGAATGAACTTTTTCATAGGGTTTTTTCGAAAATATTTTATGCTGCATGACGTATCGAATTGTCAAACCCAAAGCCTTAATTTTTTTGAGAGCACGAATCAAAAACTACCTTAGCTGCTTTTTAGTTCTTGGTGGATATGGCAAAACACTTTTTGGGATTTCAGGTTTTAAATATGGTTAATTTTGTGGTGTTTTCTAGCGTTAATGAATCTCTTTCTTGTGATACTCTTCCTCCATATGCAAGGGAGAGTTATTTATTTTGCGTAAAATGTCAAAAAGTTCCTTCTCATGATGTTCATTTTCATGCAATCGAGTCAGTTTAATTGAATCTTTGCTATGTGAGAAAGATTTCTTGCTTGGCTCTGTAATCACATGTATTGAATGTAATTGAATGGGTTTTCGTTTTATTGAGAACAATTATCGAGTATATGTACTTTATCGCGGAGTCGGTAATTGAAATGAAGGTCTCTGTATTTTAACATGAGGAGTACTTTAAAGCTCCTACCCATAGTCAACTATCTATTTTAGTGAATGATTTTTTAGGAACTCTCTAATTTTATCGTTTGGAGCAGGCAATATTTTATGTTTCTTAAGTAAAGTGACCATTTTATTAGGAGGTAGCATAAAGAATTTACAATCCTCTTTTAAAAACTATTGATTCTTTTTATTAACCTTTCTTGGTTGCCAAGGCCTATCTGTTTTTATTTCTTGATTAGGTAGCTTTAGTTATCGCGCCACTAACCTTCTGTAATAATCTTCAACAAACATTAAATTATTATATATCAAAATTTAGTCACAGTAGCAGTTATATCATCATTAAAATATAGGAATTTTTAATCCAGGGAATTTGCAATAATTCTGGATTAAATTGGTCTTATTTAAATAATTTGATATTTATAATAATAAAACTCAGACTTCCATCAGGGTTAATATGGAGGATAGTCTATATATCCTTCATGATTTCCCCCAAAATATTTCTTTGGATCTGAATCAGAAAGCTTTAAATTATCTCTAAATCTTTCAACCAAATCAGGGTCTAGGATTGAAATAAATTTTACTTCCAATATACTTTAACCCAAAGCTAGCAGCATCAAACACCCCTTATTCAATACCTTCAGATGCTGTTTAAGCAGTTAGACCAACATTGCCAATGATAACTCCTTTGAATGCCAGTCTTAATTATTCTAAAAGTGTAGTTGTTTGGGATGCTGACGATGGAAGTCCATGACCATATATATTTTCCTCATCTTTATTATTCATAATTTCGATAAATGCAATTTCTTTTTTATCCAATTCTTGGAATAAATAAGTGTATAATTTAATGGGATCCTCATCATACATATCATTTACACGTCCAAGTGGTGAAACTTTTAAACCTACTCTTCCTTTTCCAAAAACAGAAATCAATTCATCTATTAATTCAAGACAAAAACGACTTCTATTTTCTACACTACCACCATATTCGTCGGTTCTTTTATTAGAATTACTTCTTAAAAATTAATCAACCAAATATCCATTCGCACCATGCAATTAAATGGCATCAAATCCAGCGTTTTTGGCTCTTTCTGCTCCTTCTTTAAATTATTATATGACTAATTTGATATCTTCTTTTGTCATTTCATGTGGAACTTCATGTGGCTATTTAACCACATAATTTATTCCATTAATAGCAATTGGTGATGGAGCCCATGGAATATTTCCATCTTAAATGAGTGAGTGAGTTGCTCTTCCACTGTGCCAAATTTAAAGAACAATTCTCCCATTTTTCTAATGAACCGCATCAATGACTTTCCTCCATCCTTCTACCTAAGCCTCATTTACAATTCCTGGACAGCCTGGAAATGCATTTGATCTTTCGCTTACAAGGGTGGCTTCTGTTAGAATGAAACCAGCAGATGCTCTTTGAGAATAGTAGGTTGCCATAAGATCATTAGGAACCTTTGTTGAATTATCACATCTCATTCTAGTCAAGGCAGCCATAATGATTCGATTTGGTATTGTTAATTCCCCCACCTTTAACTCTTTAAAAAGAATAGATGTATTATTCATATAAAAATTTATGATTTAGATTTTCCATATTGGATTAAATTGATTTAAAAATAATTTGATGTTTATAATATGTAAACTCAGACTTCCATCAGGGTTAAAATGGAGGATAGTCTGTATATCCTTCATGATTTCCTCCATAATATTTATTTGGATCTGAATCAGAAAGCTTTAAATTATCTCTAAATCTTTCAACCAAATCAGGATCTATGATTAATATAAATATTACTTCCAATGTACAAATATCCAAAGCTGGCAGCATCGAAAAGACCCTATTCAATACCTTGTGATGCTGTTTGAGCTGTTAAACCCACATTACCAATTATAACTCCTTTAAATGAAGGTCTTAATTATTAAAGCAGAGTAGTTGTTTGAGATACTGAGGATGGTAGTCCATGACCATATACATTTTCCTCATCTTTACTATTCATAATTTCAATGAATGCAATTTGTCTTTTGTCCAATTCTTTGAATAAATAAGTGTATAATTTTATAGGATCTTCATCATACATATCATTGTAACGCCAATAGGTGATACTTTTAATCCTACCCTTCCTTTTCCAAAAACGAAATCAATTCATCTATCACTTCAAGACAAAAACGACTTCTATTTTCTACACTACCCCATATTCATCTGTTCTCTTATTGGAATTACTTCTTAAAAATTAATCAACCAAATATCCATTTGCACCATGCAATTGAATACCATCAAATCCAGCCTTTTGGCTCTATATGCTCCTTCTTTGAATTGTTAAATGACCAATTTGATTCTTCTTTGTCATCTCATGGGAACTTCCTGTGGTTATTTAGCAATGTAATTTAATCCTTTAATTGCAATTGGTGATGGTCCCATGGAATATTACCATCTTAAAGCAATGAATGACTTGCTCTTCCACTGTGCCAAATTTAAAGCACAATTCTACCATTTTTCTAATGAACTGCATTGATGACTTTTCTCCATCCCTCTACCTAAGCCTCATTTACAATTCCTGGACAGCCTGGGAATGCACTTGATCTTTAGCTTACAAGGGTGGCTTCTGTTAGAATGAAACCCGCAGAGGCTCTTTGAGAATATTAGGTTACCACAAGATCATTAGGAACCTTTGTTGAATTATCACATCTCATTCTTGTTAAGGCAGCCATAATTATACGATTTGGAATTGTTAATTCACCCACCTTTAATTCTTTAAAAAGGATAGATGTATTATTCATATATAAAATTATGATTTGAATTTTCTATCTTGGATTAAATTGGTTTAAAAATAATTTGATATTTATAATATATAAACTCTGATTTCGATCAGGGTTAAAATTGAGGATAGTCTGTATATCCTTCATGGTTTCCTCCGAAATATTTCTTTGGATCTGAATCAGAAAGCTTTAAATTATCTCTAAATCTTTCAACCAAATCAGGATCTATGATTAATATATATATTACTTCCGATGTACAAATATCCAAAGCTGGCAGCATCGAAAAGACCCTATTCAATACCTTGTGATGCTGTTTGAGCTGTTAACCCACATTACCAATTATAACTCCTTTAAATGAAGGTCTTAATTATTAAAGCAGAGTAGTTGTTTGAGATACTGAGGATGGTAGTCCATGACCATATACATTTTCCTCATCTTTACTATTCATAATTTCAATGAATGCGATTTGTCTTTTGTCCAATTCTTTGAATAAATAAGTGTATAATTTTATTGGATCTTCATCATACATGTCATTGTAACGGCCAATAGGTGATACTTTTAATCCTACTCTTCCTTTTCCAAAAACTGAAATCAATTCATCTATCACTTCAAGACAAAAACGACTTCTATTTTCTACACTACCACCATATTCATCTGTTCTCTTATTGGAATTACTTCTTAAAATTAATCAACCAAATATCCATTTGCACCATGCAATTGAATACCATCAAATCCAGCCTTCTTGGCTCTATATGCTCCTTCTTTGAATTGTTAAATGACCAATTTGATGTCTTCTTTTGTCATCTCATGTGGAACTTCCTGTGGTTATTTAGCAATGTAATTTAATCCTTTAATTGCAATTGGTGATGGTCCCCATGGAATATTACCATCTTAAAGCAATGAGTGACTTGCTCTTCCACTGTGCCAAATTTAAAGCACAATTCTTCCATTTTTCTAATGAACTGCATTGATGACTTTTCTCCATCCCTCTACCTAAGCCTCATTTAGAATTCCTGGGCAACCTGGGAATGCATTTGATCTTTAACTCACAAGGGTGCATTCAGTAAGAATGAAACCAGCAGATGCTCTTTAGGCATAATATGTTGCCAAAAGATCATTAGGAACCTTAGTTGCATTATCACATCTCATTCTAGTCATGGCAGCCATAATTATACGATTTGGAATTGTTAGTTCACCAACTTTTAGAGCTTTGAAAAGGATAGATGTATTATTCATATAATAATTTATGATTTAGATTTTCTTTATTCTGAATAAAAAGGATAAAAATAAGAATTCAGAATATCTAGCTTCATTATTTATTCTTTAAACCATAATAATCTTTAACAATCTATTTTATTTCCTTTTCATTTGGCAATTAATATATTTCGACATTTATTTTTTGTGCATTTTGGTCTAGGGATTTTCTTTTAATATAATCTAGCCTATTTTCCATCCAAAGTTATTTTCTTCTATTCATATATTCATCCATCGCTTTTGCCATTAATGGCTTGTCTATCTGAATATAGCGATTAGGAGTTTATGTTTGAAACAACGACGAAGATAAAGATGCAGCATAAAAGTAATTTTTTATTTGTCTCCAAAATCTATCTCTGAATGCTCTTCTCATGAATTTCTTGCTTCTGAACACTCTAATAATCATTCTGACTAAATTCAGTAAAATTAATACTTTTTATGACTATCCTGCTATGAGCTATTATTGTTGTTTAATACAGACAAGTTTTTGACAAAAAACTGGTCACAATTTTCTGAGCACTTGATTTAGCTCTCATCCTAAGATGATATGCCATAGACTTTAATAGCATCATTGTCTTATTTGCACATCGATCATATGGATTTACACCAAATTATCTCACTTCCAAAATTAACTTTGTTTTCATTTGCCAAACCAACAACCTTGCCTTAGCCTAAATTCTTAATCTTCTTTTGGTTTCCTGTGATAAATATCAATCATACAATTAACATTCTAAAAATATCTTCAACAATATTGACTGCTGCAATACATTTGACCCATTACTTACAAGTATGCACTTTTTCTGCTTTTGTTAATAATATTGATTTTTCAACTTTTCTAAATTCTTGTATCTGTTGTTTTACAGCGAGTTTTATACTTCTTTCTGCCTATTTTTCTTGCTCCAATAATTTCCCTCTATTCACTACTTTTATTATTTTTTTAGCGCTATCCTCTTTGTTTAAAATAATATGTTACATGTTTATTTTAGAAATTCCTTCAATCTATTTTCACTTCTAAATCTCGATTAATCAAGATTTTAAAGGATTTTATCATTTCTAGGAGGAGTTTTCTTATCATCGAAATGAGACATATAATATATAGGCCTTTCTGGCCTTTAATTAGTGATTGGATTGTGAAATTCTCCGAAAACTAGATGAATATTTATTTGAAAATCATTTTCTGCGTACATAGTCATATAAAGCACATCTTCAGAAAAGAATTTAGTTCCTGATTTTGTTTGAACTTTGACAGATCTGCTAGAGAATGCTTGCTCACAATTAAATTTAGTTGGAAATTCAACTGAAGTTGATAGAAATACTCTATAAATTTACTATTGAAATTTATCAGGAAAGCTAAAAAAAATTTGTAATGGGCTTAATTTGTTTTTCAATTTGGCTCTGAAATAATAAAACCTGAATCTAAAGATTAAAATTTTATTTCTTTTTTCAGTATCTAACTCGCACAGTTATAATCCGTCATAGGTTTTAAGTAATAGGTCATGTTATTTCTATGGGACCTCAATTTTTGATGTTTATGGGGCATTATATATAACCTAATTGGATTCCCTTACTGCCCTATAGTTCTCTTCGAAATCATCGTAAACTCCCCTTATTTAATCATTTAAGGGTATTAGTTTATTGATATCATCCATACTCGAATGCTGCTGCCGAAGACTAATTTTCTTTAAGAGCTTTGAAGTCATATTGTCTGATTAAGACATATCCATTGAGGCTAATTTGGATTATTTTCTGATGCTACTTATTCTAAAATAAATCAAAATTTTTACTAAGTTATAGATTAGTTGATCAATGATGTTTAAGATTATGATAATTTGGAAGAACTCCTTAACAATCTGTTTTTATTCATAAATTAATATAATCAAAGTAATTTTTTTAACTTTCCATATTTCTCTATCAGTTTTATTAGTTCCTTCTTTTTTGGCAAATCATAGAGCTGAGGTTCTTTTAAATTGACAGCCAATTCATGCATTTTCTATATATCTATTATACATACTTTATGTAAGTCTTTTTCGAAAAATTTGCTATTGATGTACTCATACCATACTAGCTTTTTCTAAGTATTATATTCATCTATTATTTGAGTTATGCAAGGACTCATGTAACTAAAATTTATACAAATCGTAATGAATAACAGGTTTTTCATCATTATCATAGAATTGTTTTTTCCCATTTTATCTTTATAATTCAACAAGAACAGGATTCAAATTATCTTTGATTAATCTCATTAATTTATCTCTATAAGTTACTTTTTTTTGTTTTAGGGCCTTGAAATTTCTCTAAATCTATATAACTTAACATTATTTAATTAATACTTTTTTTCATAGTTTTATCATGCTGATTCAATATTGTAATTGCCAATTTCATTTGTAGGAGAAAGGAAGTGAAAATGCCTTAACTCTATTTTTAAATTTCCTTTTTTATGTGGCAAGCAAACATTGTTAAAACTATTGAGGATTTCGATAAAGTTCTTTCCCTTTAAGTATTACCATATTCTTTGGCTTAAATTAAAGTTTTTGTTTTCATGGCCCAAACTATTAGTTTTCCTTTCGCCACCACTTTTGATCTTCTTTTATTTTACTAAAATATTCTCAAAAATTACTTAGATAACATTGTATAATTACTCAGCTAAAATTGCACATTCCATCACTCTTCTCCATGATTTCGCTAAATATTAGGCTTGCATCCTTTTGAGTCTGTAGGATTTTTCAAGTTCCCTAAATTAACTTAACTATTCCTTCACTAAAAGCCTGCTTCTTATTGATAGCTATCTTTCTTCATATTTATGTTTTTTATTTTGTTAAACCTGTTCAATTTTAGATTATCTTTAATTAATTATTTCAGTTGGAAATTATTAACCAATATGGCTTAATAAGGCTGTCAATTTAGATTAAGTGTTTATTTTAGTAAACTTTTTTTTTCTTTCAGAATGAGTTTAAAATAACTCGCTATCAGGTGCTAGTTTTAAAAATTATGGGGATTAAGAGTTTACAAGCTAGGATGGGAATTTTTTCTAAAATTACCCAAATAGGATTGAAATTTTCAATACAAAATCTACCTATGAATAGAAGGTCATATATAAAAATTCTTCCTTAAATGTATTAGCCCTAGGATTTTTGGAATACAGTTTTGCATAATTACTTTATACAGTTTGATCAGCGTTAAATATAGTTGGAAACTCTATGGTAGTTGAAAGGAATAATTTAAAAAGCAAAAATGACAGTGATTCTGGGAGATTCAAATAAACATGAATAGGGGCAGGTTTTTCTTGTATTTTAAGTCTGAAATAATAAAACTAGTATCTATTAATTGAAATATGGTTCAGAGATCGATTATCAAGATCAGAGAGATGTAATCCATCAAATGTTTTGATAAGTTAACTATTTTATCGTTTGTACTCTACATCAATATTTTGTACTTCTGTTTTAATCCTTTGATCTGATGTCTTGAGACTTTGATAGTTTTTCTCATAATCGTTGTATAGCTCCAAAATATCGTTATCTAGTCTAAGAAATTATTCGTATTCGAATTTATGCTGTGATATATTTTATGCTCTTATTTTTTCAAACAATAGATTGCCCTTTGATTTACTGTCTTGCATTTCCGAAACAGAAACCTAACTTCTACTGCTTTAGAGAAGCTCTTTCTATCCTGTTTTAATCAAGGGACTGTAGTAATATTTACAACTTGGAGTTGTACTTACTGTTGCTCTTTAAGAACTTAATTTACGCTTTTAATCCATAATATTACTATAATACACAAAAAATATCATCATATCAATTTTTTACACTTTGCATAGAGTTCTATAGTCTCTGCTATATCAGTGATGTCAGGTATTCTAAAGAGTAAAGGCTCCTCAAAATGAATAAGAGCCTTTCTTATTTCATCACATTTTCTGTCTGTGAGATAATTATCAAGCATTTTTTATTTGATTTTTTATCTGATGAATTGCAGCCAAATTTACTTTTACCTTTCAAAATAATTGTCAATTTGCATCTACATAATTTGATGATCAATTTGGTGAACAAACACCGATCTTTAACTCCTAGATCTTATTTTTTAATTCTGCATTAGTCCTCTTATCACTTCTTTATAATGCATTGTGAGAAGTGCCCAAAAGGTTTCATTAAACTTTTTTTTTTACCGTTTAAAGAATCTAAACTTATTTTAAAGAACAATTACTAGAATATTACACAAATCTACCATAATGCCTTGTTTTAAGCAAACGATGTTGAAAATAAATTATTGAAATACATTCTTTAATGAAGGCACTAACTATCTTTCCTGCCTAAAATTTATTTATTTTTTAAATGTGATGGGCATACATACTTATTGCCATAAGACTTTTACAAAAAGATCTTCTTTCGGTGTTTGGTCCAAATTTTTTAACATTTATTAAAAGCCGCAAACCATATTATAATGCTCTGAGTCTTCCATTAGCTTTGTTGCTTACTTTTCGTTTATATTGCTAATTATACAAAACCTTTTTACAATTAATTTTAATCGAACTTCAAATGCAAATCTAAAAAGAAGGATTGTTTGAAGCCAAAATATTTATTTTTGTTATTTTTTCTAGAGTTTGTGCTTGTAGATTTTTTCAAAAAAACGATAATCATTTCTCATCATGCATACATTATATTGGGTTTTCTTCTGAATCTTCACTTGCTGATCAATTTCTATTTTCTTCTGTAGGACCTACTGCCTTTTCATTTCTCTTTCAGTCTTGAATTATTTATGACAAACTTACGAATACTCCTGCCAAAAAGTCTTGCTTTTTGGTAATTGAAAACTAACTTGTGTTTAGGTTTCTCTTAATCAAATCTGTTCGAATCAATGTGTTTAGGCCTGGGAATTTTGGGTATTCTTTTTTCACCTATTTCACTGGGGCCTTCAACTGTTGTACATGTCCAAACACAATTTTTATTTTGGCAGTCACATCAATATCAGTGTAAAATGTCATATACAAGTAAGCCTCATCAAAAATATTCTCTTGACCACAAGTATGAATTTTTATGTAATTAGATGTGAGATTGTATTCTGCATTGAATTTTGTTGGAAATTCATGCAAGGTAGAAAGATATAATTTAAATTGAGCTGAAGCTATTTGATTTTCAAATGAAACTGTTAAGGACAAAGGTGAAGGTCTTTTTTAAATAGATGCCCTAAAATAGTAGAATTTGAATCGACTAATCTATAACCTTTAATTCAGTTCTTAATCGATATTGCAATATTTAAGATTAGGAATATTTGTCTCAGTTTACTTTGGTTGATCAATTGACCTTGAAGTTTTTAAATTTATAGCTTCCTCTTAATGAGGTTCCTTGACATCAATGGAAATGTCTAAATCTGTTTTAATCTTCTATACTAACTTATAATTGTTCTCATATTCATCATACAGCTCGATAAACGAATTGGGAATCAATTATTAAGGTGTCAATCTTAATTTTCGCATATAATCAGCTGGAGAATTTGTCTAAGTATGAGCTCGACTAGTTTAAAGACAAGAGATTGATTGCTGACTACTAGAAGTGTAGTGACTATTATGGTTTGAAAAGTACTTGATTTTTCGTGAGGAATTGAGAAAGTAATATGTAGAGCTGGTGGTCGATTCTATTTATCTTGTTTTTATAGCCCTAGAAGAAGGTTATTGAGTTATCATATTATTAATAATATATTTATATCCTAGCATATTGTTCAATTTTTTCATGGTTTCTGATAACATCCAAAATTTATATTACTTTTTAAAAGGTTTCGTCTCAAGTAATGGTTCTTGAAATAATAAAGGTTTATAAAAGGTATGAATTATCTTTTATCATAATAAATTTTTTATCATAGCATATTGTTCTATTATTGAGATCAAGTCATTTAATGATGGTTCCTGATAAATCCGAGGTTCTTTGATAGAATAAGCAACTATCTTAAGTTTTTCAATTTCAGAGGGAAATTGTAGAGAATATATAGAAAATCTCTTAATTCTCCGGTAGTGTATGTACTCCATCCAACGTTGTTTCGAAGTCAGAAGAAACTTGTCAACAATAGGAATCATTGCAGCACTAATTTCCTGAATTAAATACCTATCAATTAAAAATATTGATGATCTTTTGATTTGTCCTGTTTTTTCTGGCTTATTTTTATTTTGTAATTCACCTAATATTTGCAAGTACACTTAATTCATTTGTTTCCAAAATTTGTCATAAAATATTTTTTTTTAAGTTTTATGCCATCTAAATCTATTCTAAACTTTCAGAACTAGTCCCCTGATATGAAATATTCTATTTTTTATTGTCATTACTGGAACAGTTTGTTTAAGTACTTTCTGGAGGACGCGTGAAGCTTTTTTAATTTATTAATCCTTTATCAACTTTGCATAAAGGTACAGTGTTTAATTCGCTCTATTCAAGCATCTTTCCTTTAGTGTGTTTCCATTTTATTTCAAATCCATTATCATAGTCAGTTTGAATCTCCAAGCTAAGAGCAGACCAATAGATCTTCTATGATGTTAGAGTTTTGTTTCCTATCATAGTTATTTTTCATACCTCCAAACAACCGTAAATTAATTCAACCAATTGCATTACTGAAATGATATAAAACCATCCATATTGAATAGTTAATAAATAATCTGCTTATTACTTGAATCTCTTCTCATATTCTCGATATTAAGGTATAATTTATCGAGCTCTATACCTTAAAATTTGAGATACCTTAGATTCTTCAGAGAATTATTGTTTTTTAAACATAGTTCTCTTTTATTTTGTAATTCTTTCAGACTATTTGATAATATATAAGATACCTGCATGTTGAATAGAAGTTTTAGCTTTTAAGCAGCACAATTTTATGCTACATTCATATTCTTTTATATTTTATCAATTTGAGGGGTTTGTAATTTAACCTTTCTTTCATCATTAGGGGATTGTTCCGCAGAACACAACGACTATAAAGTTTTTTATTTCTTGAAATCAGGTCTCAATTATGCTTCCTTTCCAAATTAAGTCTTTATATGTAATTTTGTATCTGTTTCACAATGCAAAGATATGTAAAGGTAATCATCGTGAAATCTCAATTATCCTCTTTTTGAAACCACTATTGCATATTTCGATTAGACAAATTGATCAGCATTAAATGAAGTAGGAAACTCTGCTGTTGTTGATAGATATATTTTTAACCCTATCACTCTTTCAGAAAAATTAAAACATAATTGAATTGGAGATGGCTTACCCTTAATCTTTATTCGAAAATAATAAAACCTAAATCTTTGCACCATGACTCTGTTCTAATAGTTTATATCAATATTTTGGCCATGATCCAATGATTTAGCAGTTCTCACCTCATTGATTGTTTATTGAATTTCCTTTTTTTTATCAAATATCAACATTTAATCGGAGCGATTCAGAAGTATATAATTTTCCTCATATTCATCATATAATTCTAAGATTTCTGAATTAAGAGGCAGGAATTCGGCAGGACTTAGTTTCCTCCTTAATTGAATATTGCTATTTTATAATGTAGCTTAGCTTTATGAAAGCGATATTTATCCTCTCGTTGATGAAGGTCATCTATTTATTATACTTAATACATAGTTTTTTTGTTGCTAAAATAGTAATGTTAGCTTTAGTCTAAAATTGGTTATTTTAATAATATTTCCATTTTTTATTATTTATTTCAAAAATTAGTAATATTCAATAGTACATTGGCATCGCTACCCCATCTAACAGATTTCTGGCTCTTTTTTGAACTACCCTTTTTTGAATTGAGGGATTTCATGGAGGATTTTACTGGTTTTTTCGAGCTTGATATGGTATCCTAATCTAATTTATGAGAAGTAGTTCTATTTCTTGTCTCTTTTTCATTCAAAACAAAGCTTCTTGCACGTTTACTATTCTTCATTGGAGTCACATATTAGTTTGGCTCTATAAGATCAAGATTTATGAAAGGAATTGAAGTAATTAGAGGTGATGATTTTGGCTTGATAGTTTCAACCATCTCTATCCTCTCCTATCTGTAAATTTAATTAAAAATCACTCTTTCAGTTGTTGATTTGATTTAGTTCACTTCCCCACTATCATCACTTATTTCTGAAATGATAGTGGCATTAGTCGCTCTGCACACGCTACCCATTATTAATTTATTAAACAAAAAATAGTCAAAGTATTTTTTTCATTTTGGCGTACTGTTCAATCAAGGGAACGAGCTCCATCTTATTTGGTAGATCATATATTTTTGGCTCTTTAAGATTTAAGGCTGTTTCATGGATTTTCTAATTACATCAAATAATACTCTTTTTTAATCTTTCTCTAAATAAGTATGTTGTATGTATTACATCCATAGTGCTCTTTACTTCTTGTTGTATTCATCGATGATGGTATTCATAACAGGGCTTAATTATAATAATATTTACACATCAATTATGACTTATTATTTCTCAACAAAATACTGAGTATCTTTTGTTCTTTTAAGTTCAAATAGGATTTCTGATATATTCTCTTTAATCAATTTCCAAAACTTATCTCTAAATTGTCTTTTTTTAGCCTTCATGTATCGAAACTTCCTCTAAATAAACATCACTAAATTATAAAATCGTTAAAACCTTTATTTAATGTACTTTGATGTTTATTTAAAATCGTTAAAAATAAGAGAATCCTATCCATAAATTTAGTCACCACAAATTCAGCCTTAAGTTTTGTCTTATCACGTATGATGTTAGCAAACGAATAAATGATACATCGAGTTTTTGAGATTGTACGTTCTTTTGCTGAGTCACCATATTCTTTGACATCGATTAAAGCCTTGGTTTTCATTGCCCAAACAATCAACTTTCCTTTTGCAGCCACCTTTTATTTTCTCTTGGCCTCTTAACTGATTAAATTATGTTAAATTTTATACAAACAATTCTGAACATATTCTGTAATGAGTAAAAGACTAAATATTTAAAACCAATTCTTTTGGGCAAACTGAACCATTGCCTTCTTATGTAACATTTATTTTTCAACTTCTCGAAATTATATAATCTAATCCTTGACAAGTAGTTTGGACATTTTATCAAAGTATTTATCCTCATTCATTGACTGACGTAATGACTTGGCTAACTTGTGTTTTTGGGTTCTTTCTGACTTAATAATTTTATACTGCTATACTTGAATCGATAGAAATTTACGGAGCTTTTGACCACTGTGATACTGTGAGAGTTCGAGATTTTGAATAATTTTATCTTTCGGCAGTGGTTTCTATATTAGTTGACGGTGGTGCATAATTTAATCTGGAAAATCTGTCACCTGCTTAGGAGGAGATTTAGAAATAGGATTGTTACCAAATTAGAATGAGATTGAGAATTCAAAATCTACTTCAGAGTACATAGTGATAAATAGATACTCTTCAGTAAAATAATGTTGATTTCTCTCAGAGAATATTTTTGCATATCTCGAATAAAGTATGTATTCTGCATTGAATTTAGTTGGAAACTCTGCCTTAGTTGAAAGAAAGAGTTTAAGTGATGAACTCTGTACCCTTTCAGGCACATTGAATAGAACCTAAATTGGGGAAATCTTGCCTCGCAATTTGATTCTGAAGTAGAAAAACTTAAAACGAGTGATCTTGATTCTATTCTCATTGCCTTATTTGAGATCTGATTGTTTTAAGCCATCATAAGTCTCAAGTAGATTATTGTTGTCTTTTCTCTTGACTTCCAAATACGATGAATGTTGATATTGAGGCATTTCCATTTTTTCAAGGTTATTTACAGACTTGTAATTCTTCTCAAATTCATTGTACACTTCAAGTATTTCATCATCGATTTACATTAATTTTGAACTCATATCTGCAATTGTGAATTTTTTCCTCAATTTTGAATGAGCAGATAAACAATCGAGAGAATGCATTGAAGTGTTTGCTGAATGAACCTATAATTCTATCTTCTAATTTAGGAGACGATTTAATTCCTATTACTTTGGACTAATTTCTTTAATACTGGTTAATTGCTTGGCAGATGTTACGAAACCAGTCTATGTATTAAAGAATTCATTGAGCTACTATCTCCTGACAGGACTGTTTAAAGATGTTTAAGTTTTAGGAGTTATTGAGGCTCTATGTTCGTTGTTTTTTATAATCATAATGAATCAAATTTTATTAATCTTTAACTTTTAGGACTGCGATTAGTTCTTCTTTAACAAGGACTCCAAAAATTTAATCGATTTTTAATCCATAGGAATCTTCTTTGCTTGCAATACTGACACTCCTTATACTGTTTCTGAATGGGCTACTGATTACTTTACTTCATTGTAGGGTTTCTTCACCTCCACTGTCTATTCATTAAATTACTCTGATTCTCCATTTATATATCTCTCCAAATCATTTCTTAATTGATTGACTTCATCAGGGGATAAGTCATACTTTAAATATTGAGTGATCTCTCTTGCTTCTTATGTAAGTTCCTCAAAAGTTTTAACTTATGTATATCGCTGTATTTCCAAATATTCATCTCCATCGATTAAAGAAAATCGATTCCTCATATTTGATTAAGTGTTTTTTGGTGATGATTTCTGGGATTCTTATTCAAAGTCTTCAGTTTCATCAGGTTCCTCTATTAATATAACATCATAATAAGGTTTCTTGAGTTTCTCTTCAAGGTTTAGAGGCTTTGGAATATGAGAAGGTGGCTTCTCTCTTAATTCTTTTTTATAAGGTACAGAAAGAATAAATACATTTTTATTCTTCATCTTTTGATTACTCTTTTACTTCATTCTTTCTATGATATCAAAATTAAATATTGTCTATTTTCTTTCAATCTTCATTTTCAACTCCTTTTTTGTCTATTAACAGAGTTCTTTACACTTTCTACTTAATTCATCAATCAAAGATTTCTATTAAAACTCTAAATAAGGTCCTGCCCACCATTATTTATGCTATGTGTATTACTGCAAATATTTGGTATCAGGATAGAGTTCAACAGGTGTTTCTAATTTCCAAATAAATGGACCTTCTGGATTAGCTCTATGAATTCCCAAAAACACATCTATTTAATTTTATTTATATGGATCAGACATATTATTACTAAGATGTCTTTTCAATGATGTAATCAATTCTAATCTTTTAGACTTTTATCCAATATTTTATTTATGAGCCAAAGAACTACCATATTATTAGGATATGAAATCCCCCAACTGTTCATACATTTCTCTAAATTCTGTCAATACAGATTCATTAAGGAGCAGTAAATTATACTTCAAACTTGATTGATTTATTTTCGCTAACTACATACCCAAAGCTATCTCTCCAATCAATTGTTGAAATGTATTAGTACGATCTAAACAATCTACACAATTTGATCTAACAACTCCATTTTATATTTCAATTATAACATTTTCATTACATTTAGGTTCTTTCGTAAATACAAACACTCCTGTTTTCACAAACAATAATAAGCTAATGAATAACATTTATTAACAAATTCTTCTTTATCCTATTTTAATTAAGCTTTCATATCAAAGTGTAAATATCCAATTTCAATGTCATTTTAGTTTTGCAATTCCTCCTTTACTATATTGATTGCTGAATAATATTCCTCAGCTAATACTTATTCTCTCTTATTGTGTTCATTCTACTTTACAAGATTAACCATATATATTGATCGACCATATGATGAAATCAAATCACAAATATGTTTTTTTGTAGCCAAGAGATAAGGATCACTAGGATGAATTTGAATTGGCAATTTGAAAACATACATCTTGGGTTCTTGATACCAATAAACTGGAGCTGAACCTCTTATTTAGACGAAAGAGGAACATGCAGGCCTTTGTCCTATTGATTTGTCTAATTCTATGACAATTTATTCTGTTTCTACAAAATTGGCCACATATCCCTATTCATTGATTCCTCTTGTCAAATAACGTGCACCAGCATGTTTAATAGATCGGCGAGCCAAAATTGTAATACTAAAATGATTAGCTACAGTTCTTATGATACTCTATTCACAATAACCATGAACAATTGGTAAAATCCATCTCTTATCTTTAATCAATTTATCAAATTCAGTTAAAACGTAATGATTCCACATAAAGAGATTACGGTATTATCCTATTTAATGATATCTTTGATTTTTATTCTACAAGTCTTCAGATTTTATTATATTCTTGGATAGAGGACTTGTGATATCATAAGTATAGCTCCCATAGAATCCAATCTCAAGATCGTATTCTTGTAACAAATTCTTGTACTACTTTTCATCCTAGCTAAAACTTCCATCAAAAAGTTCGACCACAGACCTCTCCTCAATAGAGAAGATTTTATGCTTCCCCAATTTAGCAATTGATTTACGTTCCCTAATAAAGATTACATAGTATCCCTAAAGGAATTTAATAAATCCAATCAATCCTTGCACAGTGTAGAGATAGGTTGGGCTATATTTTTACATAAACTATTCAACTTCTTCCATTGACTCAAAGGATCGATCCTCCTCTGTTACAAAGTGCTTTAGCTCTTTCAAGTGGAGATTTGGACCCTTCAAAATGTTTAGATGCAGCATACAATACTATTGAGTAAGAGGATGATGGCCCACTAGAATGTACCTCTTAATTATGTTAATAAATACATCTTTCGTACCACTTCTATAAACTTGAATGTTTTTGAACTTGATTTTCTGATTATCCCATGGGTATTCCAAATTCATTATTATTTATAATGCGAAAAAGAGACTTTAAATTAGTTTTGATTGGAGATGGTACTTAACTAATATATTTAGCTAATGTTGGAAAATCTACATTTGTATCTGCACTCATAAATGAAGATCCAAGTAAATCAACTCATGTTACTCAACATCCGCCTGTACAGCTACCTCCAGAAATGTTCCAGAACCCTGAATGCAATACAATTCTGTATGACACTCATTGCCAACCACACCAAATCCCAGAAGAAGTCAATTAAGCTGATGTCATCTTGTTGATGTACGCAATCGATAATGACGGGTCATCGGAACGTCTCAAGAGATTCTGGTTAAAGGAGTTAAGGGATAGAGGACGCACTCCACCAGTGATTGTTGTAGGAAATAAATTGGATTTAATGGGGCAGGACGATGAAAAAGAGTACCACCGCATCTTTAAAGTAATTAAATAATTGGTGAGGGACTTTAATGTAATGATCATATAAATTAGTGTGTGGAAATGGGTATTGAGTGTTCTTCAATCAAGAATCAAGGCATTTATGATGTTATTAATTGTGCACAAAGATCATTCCTATATCCCTTAGCACCTATTTACAGTATAGCTGATAAAGCACTAACTGAAGGATTCAAAAGAGCTTTAACTAGGATCTTTCGTATTTGTGACAGAGATTCAGATGGAGTATGGAGTGATACAGAATTAGAGAAATTCCAGAAGAAGGTATTCAAAAGACAACTTGATGGAAATGACATTTCAGGGATCAAAGATATGATAGAGGAAGAATTACACGACAACTCCAATAAATAGCATATCACTTTACAGGGATTTATGGCTTTATAAAAACGAGGTATTGAATTAATGAAGATTCAAATATGTTGGACTATTCTTAGATTTTTTAATTATTAAGATGATCTAAAGTTAGATGAAAGACTATTTACTAATGAGTAATAATATTTATTAATAGAGATTAATTTTTGATTAAGATGCAGGATAAACAGTTGAGTTGAGTGAGTTGGCATTACAAAATCTAAAAAGAATTTATGAATTAAGAGGTGGTCCAATTACAATTAAACAATTGGATGAAATCTTTTATCCAGTTATGTGCTAGACTAGTTTTCCACATCATAGTCAATATTATCCACTGTCTTAAGAAATAAGCCTAACTTAATGGTTAGCTATGTGGAAGTATTAAAAATGAATAATTCAGTGCTTTTTCATTCTTCAATTACAAAGAAGCATACAAACTGTTATGCTATATTGGTATAGAGATCAAATTATCTGATACTTTTAAAGAATAAAATAGAAAGGATTCTTGGTCTTCAGTTTAAAAGAACATTGACAGAAGAGTATTTCATATTGCAATAGTGACTTCATAAAAGGCTGTAATGCTTACATATTATTTAGAATTTATTAGAAAAATACTTTAATAATCTTTCCCCAATCATAACCAACTTACACAACAAGACATATGTTATTAGTCTTTATGATGAGGTTGAAGCTGAGCAATAAATTGAAAGACGTAGATTAAGCATTGTTGACTACTTATTGATTGATCAAAATAGTGATTTCGATACTGCATAACTTATTCCAATTAGTAGATTTGATGATACAGTACCATTTTGGAATCAAATATCTAAAATTGCTGATATACTCCATTAATAGTATTATATTATGTAAATAGACCCTTTGGATATTCAGAAGTACAGATATAATAATTGAAGAAATAAAATAGTCTTCCAATATTGGAACTATCCCTTGGTGTAGCAGTATTGGGATTACTAGGTATTACTGGAGGGTATTACCTCAAAAAAAATGGCTTCTCAAAAAGTAGATGAAATTAATAATCAATCATATATATATATTTTTCACTTTTTTCTTATTTACGATTCTCTTCTCTCCAAATGTGTTGTACGTTGATTTATCTGAAATTCTTTATTTACATATATTAGATCTTCAAGCATTTGCACCTACCAATGCAAATGAGGTTTAAGTAATACCATTTTATTTATTTAATAGAATAATTCCGACGTGAAGTTTATCCATTCACCTATTTCTAATCCATTTCTTCTCTTTCCAGTGATGTAGATCTTGATATATCGATCGAGAAGAGCTTAAGCATATATCATTACTTAAGTTTCATTGTATTATTGATTATGATAGTTGCAGATTTGGTTGACCAGTTTTTGCATCATTGTCTTTTATTGATTCATATCAACATCAACAGCCTTATATTCATCGAGTAATTTTCTTGCTATTTGCTTACGTTTATCACTTTCTCCTTACAAAATCATTATTAAAATCTATACAACTGTTTATTATTAATTTTAAGCTCTCTCTTAGTACTCAGGATATATTGAATTACAGAGATCAGATAAATTTGCCAAAACAAAATTATAGTAAGGTAGTTTATTTTACAGCTATGTTGACTCTTCTTGTGAAGTCTGTTATAATCCTGCATATAAATATCTAATTCTGTCATATGTTTAAATATCCATTTCTATGCCATTAACATCAAATTACAAAATTATTCCAAAAAATATACAAAACTATCGATTAAACTTTTCTGGTTTTGATAGTGAATTCAAATCATTCAAATCCATGTTACCACTTATATAAGCAACACAATTTTAGAGGTATTATATACTGTTGCTTTTATTCAAAAATTACACGAAACTTTCAGGATTGCTTTTACGTTCATGTTGACTTATTAGTTCCAATCTTTATTACGCTGGATGTGTTCCAAATTGTATTTTAACACATTCCTAATTAAACCAATCAACAAATAATCCTTGAATTTACTTTTCCTCACAAGGCTACAATTCATTACCAAGATATTACACAAACGGATGATTAAAATATTCCGCAGCTATAATTGCTTACTTTGATGTGAGTGTGTGGAATGAATACTGACTAATTAGTTTTTGAGCCTTACTCATCTGACTATCCTTTTCCATCTTATGCTACTATACCACTGCTTTTAGAGTTTAATATAATTGAGTGTCCCGGTCAGCAATATTTTCCTCTATTTTACTCAATAATTTATTAGTATCTTTCAGATTACCTTCTACATCTTTTATCGTTCCTGTAGCATTTTCCAAACTGCTCAAAGCTTCCTAATTTTATTTATAATCATTGAGTTCCATTTTTGCAACACTCAACTAATATTATAATTGATTGATTTATTAGGTATGCTGATATATTAATTTATTTATTTCTTCCTATGTCTCTAAATACTTTTAGTATATGTCTTCTTTCTCTTTTTTTAGTACGACTGCTTCTTGTTATAATTCATGCAGTACTTCTTATTAAATATACTCTGATTCTGCTTTAGAGTTTTGTAGAATCATCTCAATAGATGTACACCACAATTTCCAAACATTCTCAATCACCTTTGCCAATACTAAATCTCGTTTTGCAATTGCAGTTAACAACATATTCACTAGTTCTTGAAATTAATGTTCTATTTCAATAGCAGTTCTTTTATGAGCTTTTTTAAGATTAGAACGACTTAAATTGTTAGCTCTAATATACTAATGAATTCTATCGATCGTGTTGCAAATCATTAATAAGAGTTCATCGCGAATACTCCCTAAATCTACATCTGGGTCAGGTTTGCGATCCTGTACAATCATGTGATTAAGTTCGAGACACTTACGCATGTTTAGATCAATTTCGAAAAGTGACAACAATTTATCATGCATCTCTTCATCTTCCTATTCATTCGAATGCTTAACAATATCCAAACGAATATGTGATTGTGAGTGTCTTTTCTTTACTGATGTGTTCTTAACAGACTTAAGAGATTGTACAGATTGACGAGAAGGTCCCCTTAATTTGATAATCTAAAAACCCTTGACTGGAGGAGTATATTGATCTGTATTTGATTGACTACGATATTTGTAAAAGTTAACATCTGAGAACACTTCAGACAATAACTTTTACTTGGTCAAGGAAGTTGAGAAATTTTTAGTTATCATTTAATTAAAGAACTCAATTCCTCTATAATCACCATTAGATTGATGTCTGTAGGTTCACAATGCCATGGAACTTGAAAATCTTCTTCCGTAAATTATCTTTACTCAAGATCCTCAATCACATATAACTTTAATGATCTCTTATTCTCAAATTCAAACTCTATTGAATCCAGGTTACCTTTCTTATCAAATAAGGCATATGCTTTATTTCTGCCCTCTAATAGAGAACTTAACTCAAATCTTGCCATATCATCATCTCCTGTACCCATATACATACTCATAAGATGAAATACAACATCAGGTTCCAAGATTATTGCATTATTACCTGATTACATTTACAATTTATCACTCACACTCACTCCTTCATAAATGTCACATTGCATTTATGGGGGTATTAGAGATCTATACCTACGTAAATACACTTCATTAGTAGTCATATTTATGTAAGCATTTGCTACTTCTCCAACCATCTCAACAGTGACCCTAATGTGACATGCTTTTTAAGTAGTTGAATAATCAACTAAAATTAAGTTAGGAGAACTTGTCCTTTCAGTGCCAAGTACTACATGAAAATCATTGGGGATGTGGATGTATGGAGCATCATAATTCGCAAATACATTGTCAAGAATATTTCCTTGCACTAAACCTATAATCAATAATAACATTTAATGAAAAAAGAAGGATCGAACGAGAATCTTCGTGTAGTGATTAGAGTACGTCCACCCATGGCTAGGGAGATCAAGGATGGCAAGTTTATCTCGACTGTAATGGAGTTTGAGAGTCCTAGGTGTAAGTGGCTCCCGATAACCAACAACTGTGCATTTTTGATTACCATAACATCGAGATGGTTCCTGATGAAGACCTAGAGGCCTTTGTGCAGAATCCAGCCAATTATACAATTCATCAATTGACTTTCGATTACGTCTATGATCAGGAAAGTACATAAATATAAGTTTATGAGACGACTGCTGCTCTCTCTGTTGATTCTACACTCTAAGTATAATTACTCGAAATTAGGGTTATAATTCAACTATCATTGCTTATGGTTAAACGGGCACAGGAAAAACTTATACCATGCATGGATTTAGTTTCTAACCAAATTCAGATTAATTGGGGATCATTCCACGATCGTTACATAGCATCTTCACTCACATTCAAATGAAATCCAATTCCAGTACATCGTTCATGGTAAGAGCATCCTATTTGCAAATTTATAATGAATAAATCAGCGACCTCTTACGCCCAGATCACTAATAGTTGTCTATTAGGGAGGATAAAAAGAGAGGTGTCTTTGTTGAGAACCTCTCTGAATGGGCAGTGCGATCACCTCCAGAAATTTATCAACTAATGCGTAGAGGTAATGCTAAAAGAGTCACTGCCAGTACAAAAATGAATGACACCTCATCACGCAGTCATGCAGTGTTCATCATTACTGTTGAATAAATGGAGGAAGCTCCAGAAGGCAAAAGAGCTAGGGTGGGTAAACTTAACTTAGTGGATCTCGCAGGTAGTGAAAGAGTACGAGTTACAGGTGCAACAGGCTAAAGATTAGAGGAATCAAAGAAAATCAATTAATCCCTTTCTGCACTTGGTAATGTTATTTCAGCACTAACTGAACTTAAATAACCAAAATCACATATTCCATATAGAGATTCCAAAATCACTCGTCTATTGGAAGACTCACTAGGAGGTAATTGTAAGACTACTTTTATGGCTATGATCTCTCCTGCTATTGATGCTTTTAGTGAATCACTTTCTACACTTAAATTTGCAAATAGAGCAAAAAATATTAAAAATACTCCTACAGTTAATTAAGATTAAGATCAAGGAGCACTACTAAGAAAATATTAAATGGAGATCTAAAAATTAAAAATAGAATTAGAAGAAAGGAGCAAATTGCCAATTGATTCCATGGTTAGTGAGTTGGAAAAGGAAAGACAAAAGGCATTAGAGGATAAATAGGAAGTTATGAGTGCATATGAACAGAGAAATAGAGATCTAGTACATGAAAGAGAATTGAGAAAACAATTAGAAGAAAAGATTTCAGCGTTAAATTCATAAGTTCTTGTTGGTGGACACTAGATTGAAGAAACACCACAATTTTAGAGTGCCCTTGAAAAACAATAGAAACTTATACGTGAATAGTATTAAGATAGGTTGCAAGAATTAGAAAAGGAAAGACAATCTATTGAAGAAGACAAAGCATAAACAGATAAATATAAAAACCTCCTACTCAAACAAAGAGATATTATGATTGCTTTAACTAATCGTTTAAATGAAAGAGATGAAACTATCCTATAATTGTAAGAAGAATTGGATGCCTATGATAAATTATAAAAGGAATTAGAAGATATTGGATAAACAAAGTAGGCTCGTATCGAGTAATTAGAAGAATTACTTACTTCAAAAAACATTGAAATACCCACAACATTGAATGTATGACTTTGCTTATTATAGACTGTCTCTAATAAACAAAATGCACAATTATTTTTATCAGAAATGCCTTCATCTAAAATGATATTAGTAGCAGATCCATCTTCTAGTAGCTATGTTTAAACATTGCCTTAATAAGGATCATATCATCATAATTCTGAAGCTGTCACTCAATATGAATTAAAAAACTAAGTGGATATAAACACTAAATTAACACTTGACCTTAAAATCAGTAAAATAGAATAAGATAGATAAAAAAAGGAGATTTCAGCATTATAAGAATAATTATAGAAATCAGATTGTGATTCTATGATTGAATCTTGCAAAAGTAATCATTCATTACACAATAGAGTCTGTTGATTTGATATTAAATAATTTGTAAAAGCCAGCCACCAGTAATACATTAATATCAGTTGCTTAGGAACTACAAAAGATGTAAAAACTGCTAGCAGAGAGGGATATTTCTCCTATGAAAACTGTTGCTAAACTGTAGGCGGCAGAATTACCAAACATGAAACAACAGCAGGAAGTACTTAGTAAATTGATTGTGAAATCAACAAAGTCAAACAATCAATTGAATGTGCCTTACAATAAGAAACTAAAACAAAAATCCATAGAGGATTTGTGGAATTGATTTATTAATAAAATATTCGTTAATGGGATAGGAATAAAGTGCTGAGCAGAAAACCTAACAATAAAAATAACTGCTACTTCAATACTCTTAAGAACGAGAATACCAACATTCTCAATTTGGAACAGTTAAATTATACACTCACATTCAGGTATATTACACAAATATTAGACAAATGATCTAATTTGTGTGAAGAATATATACACTAAATGTGATACTGAATTACAATAACTTTATCATAAGTTAACTAATAGGAATACTTATGAACACAATAATTTATTGAAAATATTGGCAATTAGAAAACATGATCAAATTTAAATATGTTCAGCATCTAGTTCAATTACTATAGTTATTGAATGTTATATTGAAACCTTATTCGATGAAATCAAAATTCGTAAAATTAATAATAAACCATATTCTGAAGGACATATTTGGATATTACTATAATAAATTATAGATCCTTGTTAATATTTAGAAGAAAGAAAATGTTTTCATGGAGACATCAAACCATCAACTGTATATTTAGATGAGAATGGTGGTGTTAAATTAGTTGAATGTTCTCTATTGTAAAATGGATTATGTGCATTTGATAAAATGATTTAAAGTATCGATAAAGCATATCTTTCACCACTCTTGCTTTAGTAGTATCATAGCACATCTTTTTCTCCAAAACATAATCCATTTAAAAGTGATGTATATTCTCTAGGATTGACTGTTTTAAGTGTAATACTCTTAGAAGAAGTATATGATTGCTATGATTTTTTGAATGGAACTATTCTCTAACACATAATCGAAGAAAAATTCATAAGAGTACGAAACATGGGATACTCTTAAATGCTAATATAATTCATAAGATAACTCCTTATTGAAGATGAAAATGAACGACCATCCTGGACATAATTAAAGGAATATGTAGACAAATATAGAGATAAAATTTTCAACATGATACCTTTCTATTAACCTGCTCCATAGAGTAAGTCTCCGTTTAGGATAAATTATTTGGTATAAATTAATTTAATTAGCCTCTTTAACCTATGATGAGATCACCAAAATCTCATACACAACAATTTAATACATCCAGATCAGATACAAAACCAAAATATATCCATATCTGTAAAGAAAACTACTGAAATTTAATTATAAGTATTCATTAATAGTTAATTTTCTTCATCCCATATTTCACTATTTCTCTATCACATCTTGGTCCACCTACTAAACTCGAAATCACTGTTATAGGATCAATACTGAATCGCTTTCCATAATTTTTATAATCAAATTCTTTCACTATTCTTTATACTTATTCATCATCTAATTATTGTAACTATCTTAATTGTAATTAATTACTTTAATTTTAATCCTATTTAATTATTAATTTGATTTATCATATGAATGTATTGCTTATTCTTTTAAAATAGAGGATTGATCATTTATTTGTGACACTTCCATTTACTCTTGTTATTTTATGTGTTTTTTTATTTTCTTTTATGTTTCTTGATATATTAGTGTGCCATTTGTTATAGGCTGATTCTTTTAATTAAGTCTTGCCAACATATTTTCTAAATTTTCAACGTCTTCATTTGTCAAACCTAATGTGATTGGTCCTAGTTTTTCTAACTGATAAGTATTTCGACTTGATTTAGTTGCATCTTGCCTTGCTTATACTAAATCAATTGCTGATAACTTATGACTATCACTAGGAAAGATGGATGGTAGTGATGATACCTCCAGAGAATCATTGTTCTATGACAGACTCTACTATACGATTGCAAGACTATTATCAAGGGACTACTCTTATTTGTACTACTTAAACGATTCACCTAACTCTTTTTCGAGATTTTCAATATCGGACAACATTAAGGCTTTCTGTTTTAGAGAGTATAACTTACTTATGACAGATACTCCTTAGCCTTCTGATCTAAAAAATCAGGCATGGCACTGGCAGGCACTTTCTCATTCATTGCATTCAATTTAGATATTACCCATGCTATTCCAGTCGTACGGGAATCTTAACCATTCCTTAACACTTGGAAATAGAAATTGACCAAACATTTAATCAATCCTTTGTTTTCCTTCCTTTTAGCATGCACATCCAAATCAATTTATTCTAAAGTTTTCTTATTAAACAAGATTTTTTATTTGTATGCAACTTTGCTCTCTCTTAGAATTTACAAATCTTATTCCAATTCTTTCTGTTTTTATTGCTGACTCATGAATTAATTTACAAGAGACATTCTTGATTTGATCATTGAATTGCTACCAGCTGCCTTTGGATCCTTAAGATCCACTATTTCTTGTTTCAATTATTCAGTAAGTTACTTAATTTAGATTAATTTCTCATGAAAATCATGAGTTTCCAATCTAAGCTTCTCCTGTGCAGTCACTCTTGCTTCAATGATTCCATCATTTTACTTAATCTTATTAATTAATTTATTGCCAATTAATTAAGTTTATTTCCTATAGAATTTTGCTTTCTCAGCCTCTGACTTGAATTATGCCATTTACACCTTGACTAAAGTATTGTACATTCTCTGTACTCCCTCATTTGTATAATCAAAATTGGTAGTCAATCCTTTCTCTTCATCTACATTTAACTCACCTATTTCTTTGAGTTCACTCAATGCAACAGCTGATGCCTTTTAGATATATTACTCTACTGAACGTTCCACACCCAAATCATCATTCATCTTCTTCAGTGATTTTACTTTACTCACTGCATTCTAAAGTACTTCTTTATATGATCTTGGAGTTGAAGAAGATGGCTACGAATTATGTTGCGAGTTCTGCCTTTCCAATGGTAATTGTCTTAAGGATATTTGTGGTTGTAGTAGAGGTTTTTTTATTTCTGTAGATGCTCTCTTCGATTTCCTGGGTGGTATTGCTCCATCGTCTAATTTTGTGTCCTCTTTTTTTCTCATCTCCTTCATTCGTTTAGTCCATGTTTTGAGATCTGTTTAATCCCTCGAATCATCATACTCCTATTACAAGGTAGCTAGTGATTCCTCTTTATTTTTGTTCTTTTTCTTCAGAACTTCTCCATCAGAATTTTCCTCCAATTACTCATATATCTCCGATAACAGTAGTTGTTTATCACCATCTTAAGCCAATTAACTTCGTACCTGTTACTCTATTTCTGACTTCTACTTTTTCTTATAAAGTTTAGTTAGCTTTAGTGTTTGTAGGTCATACATACTATGTACAGACTTAAATTAAACACCTGGTTTATCTTCTCCCTTAGCTATGTCATAACTTTTGATAGAGTTAAATTGATCCTGCAACAGTTTCTTTCGCACATCCTGTATTGCCAAATCACCAATACTGTTTACTGCTGATTTACTCTTCCGCAACAGTTCATGGGCATTCGAGGCTATCTTTATTGCAGTAAACCCCTTGTGCTAGCCCACTTCGCCTTGCACTTACATGACTTTCTTCATTCTCTATGCACGAATTGATTCCATTAATTAATTAATGGAGTAGGCTTTCCGACATAGAATTGCTGTCGCACCCATGATCGATATCACTTATGAACACTTCAGGGTGTTCTTTCGATTACTCACCAAACGCTGTGTACTATACACTGAAATGATTCACGAAAATGCCATCAATTTAAGTAGAGTTCTCAAACCCCTCCCCTTCGTGTTAGATTATTCACAAGTTGAGCACCCCGTGGTTTGTTAATTAGGTGGCAATGACCCAGAAAAACTGGCTAGTGCAGGAAAAATAGTCTAATTAGCAGGGTATGATGAAGTGAACTTAAATGTGGGATGCCCCTCAGAAAGGGTTTAAGAAGGAGCCTTTGGGGCCTGTCTCATGAAGGATCCACATTTAGTTGCCCGATGCATGAAAACTCTAATCACTAATCTAAATATCCCCTGCACTGTAAAATGCCGATTGGGTGTCGATAATTTGGATAGTTATGAGTTCGTAAGGAACTTCATCGAAATCGTACATAAAGAAGGAGGAGTGACTCATTTCGTTATGCATGCTCGAAAAGCATACCTCAAAGGCCTAAATCCTCATGAGAATAGAACAGTACCGCCTTTACGCTATGATTGGGGTAAGAAATTATGTATATTAGTCTATGAATTAAAGAAAGAATTTCCACATATTTAATTTTCAATTAATGGAGGTATAAAATCCACTGAACATATCGATTAATGTTTAAGTTAAGTTGATGGTGTCATGATTGGCAGAACAGCACATGAAAATCCATGGATATTCAGTGATTTCGATAGACGATATTATGGTGTCGAAAATCAAAATTATAACAGAATGGAAATATTATAAGTATCTCACTCAATAACCTAGAAATATGCAGAATTTGTTGAAGAACGCAAAGCTTAAGGGTGTAAAATATCTGTATAAATGTGTGTAAAACCTATCATCAATTTATTTAATGGAGAGACCAACAACAAGAAATATCGACAATTCTTAAGCAATACAGATAACCATAAATTAGGTTTCAGGGGTATGATAAATGAAGTGATCAACCATATGTAAGATTGGAACAAAGAATCATTGTTGGTGAGACCGAATGACTATAAATTCTGATATTAAATTTAATCGTTAAAATGGACATTGTTGAGGAAGTGTGTAAGGATAAAAGTGTTCGCACCTACGTGAAGGGAAAGTTCCTTGGCAAGGGAGGCTTTGCAAAATGTTATGAGTTTCAGTGTGGTGACACTGTGTTTGCCTCCAAAATCATCAGCAAGGCCAGTCTCACTAGATCAAGAGCCAGGCAAAAATTGATGTCCGAAATTAAAATACACAGAAGCATTTAACATCAAAATATTGTTGGGTTTAATCGCTACTTTGAAGATGATGAAAATGTTTACATACTTTTAGAGTTATGTACAAATTAAACAATGAATGAATTATTGAAAAGAAGAAAAAGACTTACAGAATTAGAAGTTTAGTGTTACTTGATGTAGATACTAATGGCTTTACAATATCTACATAAACATAAAGTTATACACAGGGATCTTAAATTGGGAAATTTATTCCTATCTGATCGAATGGAAGTGAAATTAGGAGATTTTGGATTAGCGACCCTCTTAGAATATGAAGGAGAACGCAAAAGAACTGTTTGTGGCACACCTAATTACATTGCACCAGAAATCTTAGAATCTAAAAATGGCCACAGTTATGAGGTAGATATTTGGTCTCTTGGTGTAATTGCATATACTCTATTAATTGGCAAACCTCCCTTTGAGACTAGCGATGTTAAAACTACTTATCGACGCATTAAAATGAATGCATACCAATTTCCAGAGTCTAGCATGATAAGCACTGCAGCTCGCTAATTAATTACAAAAATACTAGTTACAGATCCATCAAAAAGACTCACCCTTTAAGAAATATAAGACCACGAATTTTTCCATGGGTCTATCCCACAATTACTCCCTCTCAGCACTCTCGCTTGTCCACCCTCTTCTCAATACATGAGATAATACTCTAAATAGCAATCCACAAGCATACCAAAATTCGAAAACACAGAAAAGAGAACTTCTGATTTACGATCTCGTCCACAATATGCATCCATGGATAGAATTCCTATGAAAATTGATGCTTGCCTTAATTAGAATTATATTCTTCAAGAACCAACCATATTCGTTAAAAAATGGTATTAAGATATGTTATTCAAAGGGTTGACTATTCTAGTAAATATGGATTAGGATATGTGTTTAATAATCTATAATGTGGAGTATTCTTTAATGATTGTTCAAAAATGCTGATGCTTTCAGACGAGTATAATATTTGATTAATCGACTAGTCAGTATGTGTATATTGATCGAAATGGCGAAGAAAAAGAGGGTAGTCTCAAGGATCCCAGTTAAGAAATGTCAAAGAAAACTACTTTAATGCTTCATTTCCGTGGTTACTTGATTGAAACTGAACCTGTCACCGATATTACTTACTCGAAAGTTTATGTTAAAAAATGGATGAAAGCTAAGCATGCCATAATATTTCGATTATCTGATAAAACAGTGTAAGTTGTATTTAACGACAACACTCAGATGATTCTGACATAGTAGTTAAAGGTTGTTACTTATGTGGATAAAGAATTATTGAGATCTACATATATGCTAAGCACTGCATTAGAAAGTGATAATCCATAAATGGTTAAGCGACTCAAATATACTAAAGAAATGTTGAGTCAAATGCTTGGCTCTGCAACTACTGAACAGTAATAGAAACCACTCCAAGAGAGAGTAAACACACTTACTACTCTGAGTGTGCATCACAATAATAATCTCTACAGCAGCACATCCAGATTGAAGAGCTCACTACATCATAAATGATTATTATTTAATTATAATGAGGAGTCATGCTAAACAATTGACAGTCATCTAGGAGAATCATTTCCAAACTTAACTAGTTGAAATCAATAAGATCATAAGAAATGTATAACTAACCATTACATTAGGGAAAATTTCGAATTGCTTTCACACTTATTAATAAGGAATTTGAGAGATCACTTATGATGTAGACTGGTTGGCGTATTCGATTACAATTACTCAGACGAGGCATCATTTGTCTTATTAAGATTCTAAAATAGTATGCTCGTGAAGGTAGTAGACATGAGAACCAATTAAAATTATCACAAAAATTGCAACAGTTTCTACTCTTCTATGCAGATTTGTTAGAAAATCACTCAAAAGAATACAGTAAACCACTCCTCATTAAATAGGGATTTTCTATCTAAAGGATTTGCTCTATCGCATCAGTCAAATTCATGTACTTTGTTTCCAACTCTCCAAACACCACGAAGATGTAAGGAGTATGCTCTATTGGAAACCTTCCACATATTTCTTAGATCCACGATTTCATAAGATTAAATTTCATTATTATCTTCAAGTTGCACACCTGAATCTACAATTCAAATTATTCGATGTTGCACTTAACTATTATTCAGATGCAATAACTGAATGTTAGTCAATTGTTGCTAGTATAGTACAAGAAGATTATCATTTACATTATCTTTATGAATAATATTGCAGAATCCTAACATGGATTGTTTTAGTACTATTCTTTATGTCATTAATCTATGAATTGTAGTCTAATTATCATAAATTACTTGAAACACTTAAATTAGCCAATTGGTTATGTGAAATTACTGATTCTTTTGGATTATAAACATTTATAGAAGAACAGTATCGCTCATAATATCGTCAAGTAATATATTCCTTAATCCTAAGTATTATCCATATATCATGGAATTAAAAGAAGTCAATTAAATATTAGCTCCCATATTTCCTGAGGTTACAGTAAAATAAGTGTAAGAAAGTGTAAATGATTATTGGAGTGAAGTCAATGATGGATTCTACAAAAAATATAATAAAGAGTTCAATAATCAATTATATTCAATCCTACAAATTCCAGATGAATCAATTTACATGAAGAAATTATGCCGTTTAACAGAATAAGAAACAACTATGTAATCAAATATACTTACTCCTCGCTAATATGAAAAGTGTAGAACATTTAATTCTTTAGATGATGTAAAGATAAGTAAATAAACAACCACTAATCCTTCACCATAACATTCCCATAGACCAACAATCAATCATATTAAAACAAAATCATTCAAATTTACTACTGATATTGATTAAATTATAAAAAGATTACCATAAAGGGAGATTGAGTCATTTTAACAGCTAAAAGCGAAAAAAGAACTTGATTCATACTATCAATAGAAAGTTCTTTCCTCTTTTGAAAATGCAACTCAAATAAGAACACTTAAATCAATTAAATAATAAATGATTTCTTAAGAAGAAATCAACAAAGTATGTCAATCAGATCTCATTGTTGGCAAAAAATTACTTAAATTTTAAAAATATACTCATCAAAGAGTAGCAACACACCAAAATATTATGAAAATTATATCTGATATTGCAAGAGAACAAGAATATCTTGAAGGAGTTAATTCTGCTCGATTGTAGATTCAAGGTAGTCATGACATTGAACATAAAATAAGAGTCTAAATGTAGTAGATTATTAAAAAGAAATCTCTACATAATGAGGGAGAACTAATGGTATGAATTACTTCTATTTAGAACCTTAAAAGTTTAGTCTCAGATTATGAGACAAATTTACAGAAGCATCCAACTGCCCATGAATTACCAATCGAACAATCTCTTATTTCGAAGCACCTTCGAGAAAAAAATACTCATATCGTTAAGTCAATTGATCAAACGATTAAGCGTACAGCTCCTGAATAAGTTAAAACTAGAAAATCATTCCTATCTCGTGTATAGGAAAGTTTGTTTAAAAAATGAATATATAAAATTATTTATGGGAAATCAAGTTACTATCACTCAAGAACAGGGTACAAAAATAAATTACTATAAGTATAGTAAAAGGAAAAGAAATGCAATGATAAATATGATGATTTTCTACTATGTTAACGGGAGTATGGATTTAATGATCTGAAATGCAGAAGTACATTACCTATAAATTAGATTACTACCTAAAGAAATATGAAAAATGCATTAAAAAACTTGATAAAATGAAGGTTTAGATTAAAAAACAATGAACAAATCAGTCTATTTATATGCCCTATTTCTACAAACTCTTCAAAACAAGTGCTTCGTAATGCTATAAATACACTTTTCCATCCCTATCCTCATCAGCCATTTCCATCCACATATCAATGTCTTCACGAGTCGGCTCAATGGACATTCCCATATTTTTATATGTCTCAATCAAAAGGGGAGAAACATGCTTCTCTGTTATAAATCCATTGTTTTCAGTGTCTAGCATTTTAAATATTCTTCTTGCCACTTGCAATCTAGCCTCTGCAAGTTTACTATATTTTGGAGGCTCAGTTATAATCTTAGGAGCTGATTCCAAAACTACTGAAGTGGATGTTGCTTATTCTACTTATTGAATTATAATACATTAAGGTACTGATGTTTATGAAACTTAAGTTGAATTACGACTATATCTACGATATGGCGATTAATAGGGTTGATATTTTGAAGTTTTAGGAGTAGACTCTTCATTTGTGATTGGACTCAATTCGATTAATTCACTCTTTTATTCTTTTGGAACAGAGTCCTACTCAGCCAAAGGTCCTCCAAAATATTTCTTGCATAAAGCATAGACATCATTCTCTGTGATTTTTCCTTTCCCATCCTCTAAAAGTTTATAAATATTGATTACTATCAAAGATTTTTGCATATGAACTTATGTCATCTTAACTAGGATCAAATTCTATATTCATTGCTCTATAGCAATCTGATTACAGTAGACCAGCATCTTAAACTTCCATTACTTGATTCTTGTCTGAATCATATAATTTCATGATTTTCTTAGCTAATTCCTAACATTGCTCACTTGACATCAACCCTCCTAAGAAATTTTTCCTAACATTGATTGATAAATCCTATTTCATTAAATTTAATTATTAAGATATAAATTGACTTATTTTAGGTAAAAATGAATACTGCTTAAAAATCATATTCACTCCAATTTTATACCCTATTATTTTAGACTCCTTAAGATAAGATCTTCATAGTCGGACAAATAAACTTTGCCATCTCTATCCAAATCAGCCATTTCCATCCACAATTCAACATCTTCTTGTGTTGGTTCAATCGTCATACCCATAGCCTTGTATGTTTCAATCAACAATTAAGGTACTTCTCTTAAAAATAAAAATATAAAATACTAGTCCGTTATAAAACCTCCTTTATCTTCATCAATAAATGTAAAAATTCTACGAGCTACTTTCAAACGTT